>ML111744.1:7985-115606 GCA_003697995.1 Taxidea taxus jeffersonii | reverse complement strand
GGGGGGAAGAGGGGTTGGGAGAGGGTGGTGGGGTTACAATATATGTTTAAATAAAGCTTAAATAAAGTTTAAAAAAAAAAAAAAAGAATGAAGGTGGGCACCTGGGTGGCTCCTCCGTAGTTAGGCATCCAACTCTTGGTGCAGGTCATGATTTCAGGATCAGGAGATCAAGCCCCACATCCCGCTCCCCACTCAGCAGGGAGTCAGCCTGAGATTTTCTCTCCAACTCCCTCTGCCCCTCACCCTGTGCCCTCTCTTTCTCTCTCTACCTCTCTCTAAAGTAAGTAAATAAACCTTAAAAAGAAAAAAAGAATATAAGCAAAATAAAGACATTCAGAAATAAAAGAAAACTAAGAGGGAAAAATAATTTGTTCCCTCAAACCTGCATTATAAGGTAAGTTAAAGTTTTTTCAGGCTGAAGGGAAATGAATCCAGATGGAAACTCAGACCTCTAGAAAGGAATGAAGAATACTGGAAATGATAAACATCTAGATAAATATGAGAAATTTTTTTTTCTCTTAATTTGTTTAAAATGTAATGACTATTTTTAGCAAAAATTTATAACATGGTCTTGGGGGCTTTAAAACATGTTTGTGGCATATATATATTTATATACAAATAAGCTATAACATAAAGAATGACAAATAAATGAATCAATTTAATTGCAAGATTTTTACATAAAAAGTTATCTACCTATGATGATTTAAAAGTTGTATAAATAAACTATAAAAAAATTTTTTTAAGATTTTATTTATTTATTTATTTAATTGAGAGAGAATACAGAGAGAGAGAGAAAAGCAGACCCCACACTGAGCAGGGAGCCCACTGAATCATGAACAGAGCTAAAAGCAAACTTAACTGACTAAGCATTCAGGCACCCCATAGACTATAAAAATTTTTAAATGTTTATTGTAATCTCACTAGAAATTTGATACAAAGCAGTAGAGCTAAAAAGTCAATAGATACATTAGAAAGAAATTCTAAAAATATTAACATAAAGCAAGGCAGGAAAAGAACAGAGATACAAAAACAGAGGGAATTAACAGAAAAAATGAGTAAAATGGTATACCCAAATTGAATCATATGAATAATTCCATTAAATATTAACTAACTAAGCTCTCCAACTAAAAGGTAGAGATTATCATAATGGATAAGAAAGCAAGATCCAACCATATGCTGCCCATAAGAGATGCATTTTAAATATAAAGACTTAAACAGATTGAAAACAAATGAAAGGGGGCGCCTGGGTGGCTCAGTGGGCCAGGGTATCTGCCTTCGGCTGGGGCCATGATCCCAGGGTCCTGGGATCGAGCTCCGCGTTGGGCTCTCTGCTGGGTAGGGAGCCTGCTTCCCCAACTCTCTCTCTCTCTGCCTGCCTGTGACCTCTCTGTCAGGTAAATAAATTAAATCTTTGAAAAAAAAGAAAAAAAGAAAACAAATGAAGGAAAAAGATGTATCACACAGTCAACGTAAGACTGGAATGATCATATTGATATTAGATTAAGTAGACATAAAAAAAGAAAAGTATTACCAGAGATAAACAAAAATGTTTCACAGTAATAAAAGTGGCAATTCATCAGGGAGACCTAACAATCATAAACATACATAATTAATAACAAAGTTTTAAAATACATGAAGCAAAATCTGGCAGCAACAAAGGAATGATTCTATAGATTTACTAGCCCTCTCTCAGCAATTAATAGAACTAAGCAAAATGTCAATCAAGACATAATCTGACACTATCAACCACCTTATCTTAACTGATATCTGTTGAATGCTATGTCAAGGCCACCTGGGTGGCTCAGTGGATTGGGCATCTGCCTTCAGCCTAGGTCATTCTGGGCGTGCTGGGATGGAGCCCTACTCCGGCTCTCTGCTCAGCAGGGGCGAATGTTCTCCCTCTCCCGTCCCCCCCCCCCCCATTCTTTCTCACTCTGTCTCATAAAAATCTTAAAAAGAAAGAAAGAAAGAAAGAGCTGTATCAAATAACTACAGAATACACCAACATGCACTACATCTGGGCACCTGGGTGGGTCAGTCCATTAAGTGCCTGCCTTTGGCTCAGGTCATGATCCTAGGGTCCCGGGATCGAGCTCTGCGTTGGGTTCCCTGCTTTTCCTTCTCCTCCCTGCTCCTGCTCTCTCTCACTATCTCTGTCTCTTTCTCTGTCTCTCTAATAAATAAATCTTTAAAACAAACAAACAAACATGCACTACATCCTGGGTCATAACACAAATCCCAATCAACTCCAAACAACTAAAATCACATAGATATATTCAGACACACATACACATTCATCTTCACACATTCTCTCTAGGCTTGTCCCTGACCCCCTTCAAGCATCTATTAATAGTGACGCATGACCCTGGTAGAGGACCAGGTCAATCAGAATATAGATAATCTACTGGGCCAAACCAATCACTGATGACAAATATAAAAACTCTGGGTAAGCAGTTTCTCTAAGCAGGGCACTATAAATTTCTACTAAATATTAATCACTCCCCAAATGAGGCTATGGAGAAAATAAAAGAACACTCTTCCAAGTCTCCCAAAGTTTTATTTTATTTTTTTTTAAGACTTTATTTATTTATTTGTCAGACAGAGAAAGAGCGCAGGAGCAAACACAGGCAGACAGAGTGGCAGGCAGAGGGAGAGGGAGAAGCAGGCTCTCTGCTGAGCAAGGAGCCCGATGCGGGACTCGATCCCAGGACGCTGGGATCATGACCTGAGCCGAAGGCAGCCGCTTAACCAACTGAGCCACCCAGGCGTCCCTTATTTATTTTTTTTTTTTTTATTTGACAGAGATCACAAGTAGGCAGAGAGGCAGGCAGAGAGAGAGGAGGAAGCAGGCTCCCTGCCGAGCAGAGAGCCCGACGCGGGGCTCCATCCCAGGACCCTGGGATCATGACCCGAGCTGAAGGCAGATGCCCCAGCCCACTGAGCCACCCAGGCACCCCTCTCCCAAAGTTTTAATGTAGCATCTACTCTCTCACAGAATTTCTCACAGAAGGCTAAAGTAATCATCCAACAAACAAAGCTGCCTCACGAAAATGCTCCTCCAATCCGTATAACACAGTAACCTGGTAGATGAGGCTGTCCCAGGCTTCTTTCAACTGTAACTGATCTTCATTCAGCTCATCTGGATTCCTTTTTATTGGCAGGATATCCAAAAAGGGCTTTTTCTCTTCATTGAATGACTCCAAAAAGGACAGCAGACTCTACAATTGGAAGAATATTTTAAAGAAAGAAATCTTAGATCAGTTTCTGAAATGTAATCCACTATTTTAAGGTCTATAGCTATAGGTCATGTTTAAATGGATCCTGTCACTGCTCTGGTGTCTTTCGTCAGTGCACCTCGATCACTTGAGTGCCGTCACAGTAACAACAGGTCACAGCTTGTGTCTCATGTCAGTACTGCTGGATTTCTACTGGAAAGGGTTGGCCAGGTCGCCCAGCTTGACAGGATGACTCCTGATGCCACATGGAAAATGTGAGTTGGTATGTCCTCCCCAAACACGGATTCACAACTAAATAAGGATGAGTGGAAGAGAGAACTATACAGCAGCAGCAATCATGTGTCAACGTGTCTATGATTAACTGCATGTGAGCCAGTGCTGCCCAAGTCACTTTATGAAGGACCTTAGAAAATACTCTGTGCCTGCCTGCAAAAATTTAATAAATAAAGCTTTCCTTGGTTCTGATTTGTGCAAAATGTTAGTGTTGAAGAGTCATTAATTCCAGAAATAGTATTTCAAACATTATTCACCATAAGTGGCAGCATTTTAAGTTAAATTTTATGAATTGGAGTGCCTGGCTAGCTCAGTTGGAAGAGCATGCAACTCCTGATCTTGGTGTCATGAGTCTGAGCCCCATGTTTGGAGTAGAGCTTCCTTTTAAACAAACAAACAAATAAATAAAAAGATTAAGTTTTATGAGCCACCCAAGGGATAATTATTGTAATTCTGATTATGAATAACTTCATAAAGCCTTTTATTTAAGAAACCTGCAACTGTGGTACATTACTAAATCAACGACATTACCTGAGAGCAAAGCACTTCCAGGGGACGCTTAGCACCTTGTCAGTAAAAAACATCAGGCCAAGGGCACCTGAGTGGCTCAGTTGGTTAAGCATTTGCCTTTGGCTCAGCTCATGATCCCTAGGTTCTGGGATCGAGCCCCAAGTCGGGCTCCACGGTCAGTAGGGAGTCGGCTTGTCCCTCTCCCTCCGCCCCACCTCATGCTTGTGCTAGCTTTCTCTCTCTCGAGTAAATAAATAAAATCTTAAAAAAATAAATAAATAAAATCTTAAAAAAAAAAAACAAAAAAAAACACCCCACATCAGGCCAGAACAAAGATAGGAGCACAGAAGCTGAAGCAGTTCAGATGAAAGGAAGATGAGAATGTCCTGACCCTTTCTTCCCCGACGCCTCTAAACCAAAAAGGATGCTGTTGCCAGCAAGTCGCACCACCCGCTGCACGGCAGGGTCAGGAAGGCTGGCTTCGTCCGACTCCCTCAGACAGGGAAGCCGGGCTCGGAGGGGCTCTCACACGTGCGAGTCTGTCTGCTTTATTCAGGATGGAGGACTGGTGGGGGGCAGAGCTGCAGAGACGGTGGGTTCTGAGGAACAGAGCGGAAGAATCCTCACCTGGGCTCCATCTAGTCTCTTCCAAGACAGTACCGGGAATAACGGCCTAACCCGGAGAAGCCCAGGATGCAAAGAGAGTCCGGCTCCAAAGCGAGACTTCACTCAAATCCCACCTCTACCTCTCGGTACCTACGTGACCTCAGACACGTCGCTTGGTGCCTCTAAGTCTTGTCTTCGTCTGTAAAACTGGAAGAGCAATCCCACACTCACAGTAAAATGCTGGTCGGCAAGGCGCCGGTACAAAGTGCGTGTTCAAACGTGGGGACAATTAACAAGTGTCATTGTTCCTCGAAGGACACCCTGACTGAGGCCCTATCTTGTTATAATTCGGGGTTGGCTTCACTTCTGATTTCCTGATCTTTTTTTCTTTCACTCTCGACTGGGGACTGGCAGACTTACTGCAAGAGGAAAGATCATACATGTCCCAGGTTTGAGGGTCCTACGGCGTCTGTGACGACACTTGACTCTGGCGAAGCAGCGTGCAAAGCAGCCGCAAGCGGTACCAGAGTGGGTTCGGCTCTCCAGGAACACTGGATTCGCAAAACCCGGTGATGGGACCCACAGACCAGTTTGTCACGCCCGCTCTAAAAGCTTACTGTTCAAAGTACCTGGAGGACCAGGCATTGGTACCTTGCTGGAAAGGCAGAGTCCCAGGCCCCTCCCCGGAACTACTCTTGTTAGAATCGCACTTGAATTAACAAGATTTTGCAGGTCATTCACACACACCTTAGAGTTTGAGAAGCACTGTCTCAGAACTCGATGCTGAAACTCGGAGTTGGGTTAGCGTTTAAATAATTATCCTGAAGAGGTTTTTTGCCAAAAATATCCTACTCTTCCCTACCGGTAAGCTACAAATAAATTGCTGTTTAAAATCATACTTACTTCATACTTTTTAGAGTAAGTCTCATTTTCTGAATCCTTTAGGGCTTTCTGTAGTTTTTTCTCTTGTAGAGTTAACCAGACGGCAGCATCTTTCATCTTGCCCTAAAATTCACACACACACATTTTTAAAACTACCCTGAATAGACTTGGAGATTTTTTTTTAAAATAAAATTAACAACTTCAAACATCAGTGAAATAATGCAATCATTATACACCAGTGACTCATGGTGCCAAAGAGGAATTTTGCCTATGCATATAACACCTTGAATTTTAAAATGGATTGAAACTAGCACCTGAACGTAATGTGCTAAAGAGACAGGGCAAGCAAGCCCTTGTTTGTTTGTTTGTTTATGGCTTATCCATTTCTATTATTCCTCAATTTTAGAGAACGTTATTCTAAATTACTCATTTATAGTAGGCCTTTCAGAACACTGCTTCCCAATCTAAATACAGGTTAATTCAAGAACTATTCACACCCAAATACAGGGACATCAAAAATATCTTGAGCATTTTAAAGACCCTAAAAATAACATTGCTAACGGTTTTGGTTCGGCTGTCCTGTGAATGTGAGCAACAACTATTTTTCTTAGATTCTTGCTTGCCTACATTTGAAAGCAGAATTTACTGCTAGAGCATAAAGCCAACGATGTTACATCTTATTTCCATTCTCCTTTAACCTTCATTTACTCTTCTCTTTCTATTAAGGAGGAGTGTTTTCTATATACTTTTGCATCTGATTTCATGGACAGCTGAATTTTTCATTTTATTTTTTAATAAGAAAATTAATTAGAAAAGAATAGCTCCCCAGCAGGTCAGAAATAAGTGAACTGAATTATACGCCTGCGTCCCAGCTTGAGTTTCTGTTCCAGAGTCAGCAACAATCTGGCGTGGGGCCTCAAATGTAACAGTTGGAAAAACATAGGCCTAAATTTGTCACATAAAATGTGACAATACGACTGCATGTAAACATGTCTGAGGAAGTAGTTTAAATAAATATTAAAATAATATTCAAAACCACTTTAAATTCACAGCACTCATTTACCTCCACAGCAGCAGAATATATGTTTATTTGCATCTCACTGATTTTTATGAAATTTGCACCCACAACATTTTGCGTACCTGACTGCAAGTCAAAGGAAAAAACGGAATAATCAAATGGCAATCCGAGAGTGATTCAAGCACACCTCAACAAACAACGATGAAGAGTAGAACACATTGCTTCCATTTTTTATAAATTACACAATCCCAGTTCTATATAGTCAAAGAACAGGTAAAATGGAAATGTGCTAAAATTAGACTGCTATGTTGGTTGCACAACTATGTAAATATACCAAAACCCACTGAATTGTAAACTTTAAATGGTTTAATTTTATGGCATGTGAATTAATCTCAAAAAAGCTGTTAAAATTCAAATAGACAAAAATTAGATAGCTCTAGAATTTTTCAAAAGCCTGCTGAACTTAATTTGTCTTCTAGAATACCTATGTAAAAGTTATTTTAGATAATTCAGCCAAGTTTCATTAGTTACCACTTTTTTTTTTTTAAAAGACTTTATTTATTTATTTCAGAGAGAGAGAGAGTGAGAGAGAGCATGAGAGGGGAGAAGGTCAGAGGGAGAAGCAGACTCCCCATGGAGCTGGGAGCCCGATGCGGGACTCGATCCCGGGACTCCGGGATCATGACCTGAGCTGAAGGCAGTTGTTTAACCAACTGAGCCACCCAGGCGCCCTTTTAGTTACCACTTTTAACGTAAAATTTTTATTAAAACAGGCAACACTAATCCACAGTGAAAGAAATTAGAATACTGGTTGCCCAGGGTGGGGGGTACAGACGAGAAAGAGGCACAGTGGAACATTCTGGGTAGCAGAAATGTGTTACATCATGACTGCTGCATGGTTAACACGGGTGTAGGCATTTGTCAAAACTCACAGAACTATACTTTTAAGCTCTATATGCAAATTATGCCTTAATTTTAAAAATTAAGCCACTAGTAGGGTACAACAAAAACACAGTTGAGTCATATTTCTAAGGAAGGACGTACCTGAGCTTTATCTCTAGTCTCTTTCGCATCCTTCGAATACCGTAGAAATTGTGCCACGTAGGTCATGATGGACTTTTCGTCAGGATTAGCAACATCAACATCTGCAAGAGATGCCACACCGTCCATCAGCTATAACTGTGACTTACTGTAATTACTACACAAAACAGGCTACACCATAAGACAGCCTTGAAACGAACCAAAGGAGTTAACTGGCTGTGCAATCTCTGGTCAGCAGTCCTTGCTCCAAGTCCGTGCAGTGGCTCAGAGCTTAGATCCAGAGTCAAACAGGGCTGAGTTGGATCTTGCCAGTAGTATGTGCACAGCCTCAATTTCCACCTTGTATGCTGTCTGGATAAGGGCAGTAGTAGTCAGGGAGGGTGGAAAGGAGAAAATACAGCCTTTCTCCTTCCAGAGACACGTTACGGAAACTCCTCCAGGAGAGGAAAAGTGTAGGAACATACAGCAACTGGAATCCATTCCCGTCACACGGGTCTTAGCAAGTATGCAGTAAAGCATTTCCAAAAGCATATGTTAGGGTGCCTGGGTGGCTCAGTTGGTTAAGCGTCTGCCTTAGGCTCAGGTCGTGATCCCAGGGTCCTGGGATTGAGTCTTGTGTCAGACTCCTTCCTCAGTGGGGAGCCTGCTTCTCCCTCTCCCTTTCTCTCTGCCTGTCACTCGCCCCTTCTCGTGCTCTCTCTCTGACAAACAAAAGCATATGTTGTACGGCAGACTTACTCAAGACACCCACAAGGTTTTATTTGTTCATTCGCAGAACAAATATATTTACTGAGAGCCTTCGTGTGGGCCAATCCCTGTGGTACATTAACAAAGTCCATGGTGAAATAAATTCGGACAATGCTGAGTTAAACAAAGTAAAAATATTATAAATTCTTAAAGGCAGAACTTCTCCAGATACATAATAAATCAGATAGATCACAAAATCACAAGGAAGTGATCAATACACTACAGACAAAACGAACACATAATTTGGGGATGTCTGTCAGTATGTTGTCCAAACAACCAGGAAGATACTGAAAAGGAATGCTTCAGTGTTTATTAAATCAGTTAAAATAAATTAATCAAATATTTATAGAGAACTCACAAATGTGAGCTCGCAAGCAAGACAGGTAAGGCTGAGTTCTTGCCCTGGGGGGCCATACGTTTCTTCACTGTATTCATTCAACAAGGGGATGCTAGACACTTTGAGGAAGTGCCAGATGCCTTAAGACATTATCTGCCCCTCACAGAGCTTACTGTTAGGAGAAAAACAAACAACAAACAAATATAACATACTATGGATGCTTTAGCAAATGTGTTTACTGGCCCCAATGACTGTTCTAATAGGCTGAGGGAGAACATGAACCTAATCTACATCCAAATAATAAAATTCAAGACAGTAAACATACAAAAGGTATCAATAACACGGTGCAGATGGAGTTTCAATAAGGAAGCATCCCTAAGAACTGAGTCACTCTTTAACTGAAAAAATACATAAATAGAAAAGTAAAAGTATGGGATGCCTGGGTGGCTCAGTCAGTTATGCATCTGCCTTGGGCCCAGGTCAGGCTCCCAGGGTCCCAGGATCAAGTCCCGCATCCAGCTCCTTGCTCAGCAGGGAGCCTGCTTCTCCCTCTGTCTGCTGCTCCCCCTGCTTGTATACGCTCGCACTCTCTCTCTCTCTCTCTCTCTCACAAATAAAATCTTTTTTTAAAAAAGTAGAGGTATATCAAGAGATACCTAAAATAATTAGACTGACTTAACTATATGTTTCCTTTTCAAAACTTTACTGTATATGAAGCTATGCATTGTGATTAAATGTCTTAATAAAACTGTCAAAAGATAATTCTCTTATTTAAATATGACAACAGTATTTGGTTTGCATAAATAATGACATACTTCACATTTCAAGCTATTATTTAAGCCACTTAAAATGTAATATAGGCAATCATTTATACAGTAGAAATTTTCCTTTTATATTGTCTATTACATTATTTGTCTAGTTATCTTCACATACTGAACTAGAGAAAATATTTTATACTAATAAAGATAGAGAATCAAAGTAGAAGAAAAGCATGAAAGGAAGAAAGAGAGGAAAAAAGGGAAGGAAGGAAGGAAAGTAGAAAGGAAGGAAGGAACCAAGTAATCAGAAAGGGGATTGAACAAAACATAAGGAAAAACAAGGAAAATTAAAACGATAATAAAAAGCCAAAAAGGAGGGACGCCTGGGTGGCTCAGTTGGTTAAGCAGCTGCCTTCGGCTCAGGTCATGATCCCCGCATCCTGGGATCGAGTCCCACATCGGGCTCCTTGCTCGGCAGGGAGCCTGCTTCTCCCTCTGTCTCTGCCTGCCTCTCTGTCTGCCTGTGCTCACGCTCTCTGACAAATAAATAAATAAAATCTTAAAAAAAAAAAAAAGCCAAAAAGGAAAGAGAAAAGACAATGAAAGGAAGAAAAGGAAAGAAAAGAAAAAACAAGGAGAGGAAAGTTAACAAGAAGAATTAATAACAAGCTGAAACTAATATAATGACAAACATAACATAAAAATTTGGATTCATTAGGCTAACTGTTAACTTAGAAATATCACCTAATTCAATGAGGTCTAAGAAGGCTAAGAACCAATAGCAACAAGCACAGTTCACTCCCAGGTCTTAGCCTTCTCACCCATTCTCCAACCAGCAGTTGGCGGGAGAGAGGGCTGATCCCAGGCCTGGGGCAGGAAATGTAGGAGATGAGCCTGATGCATCCTGAAGGCCTGAAAATAAGAATGGGCTCAAAAAACAACAAAGAAACACCACATGGGTGGGGATATGTCAAAGGAGCACAGGAGCTAGCTGAGAGAGCTCCCAGGGGCTAAAAAACATTGAGCTTAAAAAATCTTTCTTGAGGGACGCCTGGGTGGCTCAGTCGGTTAAGCGGCTGCCTTCGGCTCAGGTCATGATCCCAGCGTCCTGGGATCGAGTCCCACATCAGGCTCCTTGCTCAGCAGGGAGCCTGCTTCTCCCTCTGCCTCTGCCTGCCTCTCTGTCTGCCTGTGCTCGCGCTCTCTCTAACAAATAAATAAATAAAATCTTTAAAAAAAAAATTTCAAAAAAAGAATCTTTCTTGGGACGCCTGGGTGGCTCAGCGGGTTAAGCCGCTGCCTTCGGCTCGGGTCATGATCCCAGTGTCCTGGGATCAAGTCCCACATCAGGCTCTCTGCTTGTCAGGAAGCCTGCTTCTCCCCTGCCCTCTCCGCCTGCCTCTCTGCCTGCTTGTGTGATCTCTGTCTATCAAATAAATAAATAAAATCTTTAAAAAAAAAATCTTTCTTAATTTGAGAAGTAAAACAAAGTAATATTGGATTACAACCCTTACTTACTTTATCTTACAAGTATAAGATAAAATGTCCATAAGCCCATACTGATATAAATCAATGGCTGGATAAATGAATAAATGCGGGAGAGAACAGACATAGTTCAGGCAAAAGAACTGTAAATAATTTATGTAGGTAACCTGCCCTCCAGGAGGCTGAGCGTAACTCTCCTCCGTGTGGGCTATGCAGCGTGACTTCCCTCCAAAGCGGACAACACAGGTAGAGGGAAACAAAAACTAGCTTCACAGGGAAGAAAGCTGACAAACACTACCTCAGCCAGGTAGTCAAGGTGAACATCACCAGTGATACAATGCTGATGGCATGTTCCTCTCATACCATGTGGTAAGAATGGTACTTTACCTCTGTGGTCTTCCTCCAAAGAACCCATAATCCCAGTCTAAAATGAGAAAAGACATAACACAAATTCCAGGAAAGGGGTACTCTACGATAGATATGACCAGTAATCCCCAAAACTGTCAGGTCATCGAAACAAAATGCTCTAAGAAACTGTCACGGTCAACAGCAGCCAAAAAAGCCATGAAAACTAAATGTAAGGTAGAACACTGGATGGAATCCTGAAAAGAAAAAGAGCATCAAGGAAAAACTAAAGAAATGTGAATAAAGCATAAAAATATATCAATTTTGATTCATTAGTAACAAATGTAATGCATTAATACGTCAACAATAGGGAAAACTCCATGGGAACTTAGTAAATCTGCTTCCCAATTTCTCTGTAAACCCAAAACTGTCCTAAAACACAAGGTCTATTAAAAACAAAAGGAATGATATTCTGATAAATGCTGCCACACAGATAAGCTTTGAAAAGATTCTGCTAAGGTAAAGAAGCCAGTCACAAAAGACCACAATTATGCGAAATGTCCAGACTTGGCAAATCTATAGAAAGACAAAGAATTAGTGGTTGCCAGGGCTGTGTGTGCGCACGCGCGCGCGCGCACGTGTGTGTGTGTGTGTGTGTGTGTGTGTGTGTGTGTGTGTCTTAGAGGTTGAGAGAGGTGGGGAGAAATAGGAAAGGATTGCTAATGGATGGGGTTTATTTTTGGAATGAAGCAAAGGTTCTAAAACTGATCATGATGATGGCTGCAAAATTTCACCGATACACTAAAAAACTACTGAATTGTACACTTAAATGAGTAAATTGTATGGTGTATGAATTACATCACAATAAAGCCGTATAAAACCCAAAAAGAGGGGGCGCCTGGGTAGGTTAAAGCCTCTGCCTTCGCCTCAAGGTCATGATCCCGGGATCCTGGGATCGAGTGCCGCATCGGGCTCTCTGCTTAGCGGGGAGCCTGCTTCCCCCTCTCTCTCTGCCTGCTTCTCTACCTACTTGTGAACTCTGTCTGTTAAATAAATAAATAAATAAAATCTTAAAAAAAAAAAAACAAAAAACATTAAGTGACAAAGCAACAATCACTTAGTGGTATGTTGGAGCCAGAAGGCTCAACTTGAGAGAACTGATTATTGGATTTTCAGCACTTTTATAAGCTGGTTGTTAAACATAGCCAGCATTAAAAATTAAATTGTAAAAATGCACAATCAAAGAAATATTTTAGGGGCGCCTGAGTGGCTCAGATGTTTAAGTGTCTGCCTTCAACTCGGGCCATGATCCCAGGATCCAGGGATGGAGCCTGATCCCTCTCCTCCCTCTCCTCCCCTCCTGCTGATACTCTCTGTTGCTACCTCTGTCGCTATGTCTGTCTCTTTGTCTCAAATAAATAAAATCTTTAAAAAATATATATGTCTATGGGGCGCCTGCGTGGCTCAGTCGTTAAGCATCTGCCTTCGATTCAGGTCATGATCCCAGGGTCCTGGGATTGAGCCCTACACCAGGCTCCCTGTTCAGTGGGAAGCCTGCTTCTCCCTCTCCCACTCCCCCTGCTTGTGTTCTCTCTCTCACTGTGTCCCTCTGTCAAATAAATAAAATTTTTTTTAAAAATGTAAACAAAAAAGTCTATATATATTAAAATAAAGGTAAGAAATATTCAAAACTCACTACTTCCCAGCTATTTTACTACTTTTTTTTTAAAGATTTTATTTATTTATTTGACAGAGATCACAAGTAGGCAGGGTGGCAGGCAGAGAGAGAGAAAGGAGGAAGCAGGCTCCCCGAGGAGCAGAGAGCCCGATGCGGGACTCGATCCCAGGACCCTGAGATCATGACCTGAGCCAAAGGCAGAGGCTTAACCCACTGAGCCACCCAGGCGCCCCTATTTTACTACATTTTACTATCACCTATGCTCTTGTGGTTATTTACCTCTATTGTACCTGTGTGACAGAAAAAAATAATACAGAACGGTGTGTTAACATTGCATATCTTTTCCCTACTTTGTGTTCAGTGACTTCTCATTGGAATTAGCAGAGGTGGTAGTATTCAAACCACACACACACACCCCCCAGCAAATGAGCGCTTGATTTCTTGTTTTGTTGATTATGAAGAAAGGGATGGAGAAAATGTAAAAAATGCAGGTTCAACTTAGAAGTATGACCTGTTTAGAGCTGTTAAGTTGCACATGGTGCAAAAAAATTGAGGAAATACTCTTCCAGGACTAGATTCAGCAAAAAAGTCATTCACGTTGTTGAAGAATAGATGAAGTTGTACCAGACTTCTCCGCTGTCATACTTACTTGTGACCATAAGGAAATTATCCACCAGCATTCACATCAGAACTCTACATGTCCAGCCACTGTAACCAGAAGTTGGCTACACATGGGAGCAGGAGTTTGGCGAAAATCAACAAAAGCATTTTGGGGCTATATGCAATTTATAATAAAGTATAACATATATTTTATTATTATTGAAATAGTTTCAATAATAGCCCTATTTGTAATAGACCTGGGTATTTATATACACACACATTCGTGCACACACATACACACACACACATTGTTTTGGAGAGCCAGTCACACACTGCCTACACCTCTGTTACTCTGGTTATAGAGCTGAGACTAGAATTTGTATCTCTTAATCTGTTAGCTCATTTTAATCTTCATTAATCCTACATACCTCTTTTATGACCTTACTAGGGTCATATTACCAAGTCATTTTATTAAGCTTTGGTAAATTAAGAAACAACCCAATCCAAAGTAAAGTCCTTTTCCAAAGAAGTAAACCACTTTAATCTTAATTTTATGAAGTTAACATAATTATCTCCTCGAATATAACCAGTATTTAGAATTTTCACGGTCGTTGTTCACGTTGTTCACGGTTGATCTAACACGACGTATCGAACATAATTATGGCAAAGCGGAGCCAGCCATACAGGGAGAAACAGAAAAGGCAGTTTCTAACCTCATGAAAGTTCAGTTTTACTGAGGAGGAGGGAGTGGAGAGAGGAAATACATTCGCTCAAAGAACAGATTTACACGAGAGATTTTAGAACAGAATAAAAGAATCAATAGAACACAATGAAAGAAAATTAAGACGGGAGCTCAAATTATTTCCAATAACAGCACTCTTTTCTTTCAGCTGTCATGTCATCCCTGCAATTATGGAGGTTAACAAATTGGTAGGAATTCTTAATTTCATGAAATTTAATGAGTTTAAGTTTAACCCTTCAGGACTAAAATATAAGGCCGTTCTGTTCATTTATATATAGTACCGTTTTCAAGCCAACTTCCCACTGGACATTGTTTTGAAAAGAAAGAAGTTTCTTTACCTTCTGGTTCTAACAATTTGGGGATTTTAAATTCTCGTTCTGCAATTCTGAAGGCCTCTTTCAGATTGTCTTTGTTGGATCGTTGCTTCACATTCCTCATGTCAATTAGGTCTGGTCGCAAGGCATGAATGACAGCCAAAAAAGCCATCCCATTTCTCCAGCTTGACTTAAAATCTGTCACACTGACAGACTCACACCTATCACCACAGGACAAAAACATGGTAAGTACTATTTAAAAGAATTTATCAAAGCACATCCACTACATTCAATAGTAATTAAAATAAATTTCAGTGACTCAAATAAATCATATAAATCATTCTAGGAAAACATTTTCTTTTAATCTGGTAGTCAGATGAAAGTAACATGCCAAGTTTGATACCACAGGACATTGGTTCTCAAAGTGTGGCCCTGAGACAAGCAGCATCAGGATCATCTGGGCTGCAAGGGCTAGAAACACAAATTCGTGGGCCCAACCCCAAACATACCACATCAAACTCTGGAGGTAGATCAGAGATCTGTGTCTTTTTTTTTTTTTTTTTAAGGATTTTATTTATTTACTTGAGAGAGAAAGAGAGTGAGTGAGTGAGAGAAAGAGAAAGAGAATGCACACAAGCCAGGAGAGGAGCAGAGAAGCAGACTCCCCACTAAGGAGGGAGACCGACACAGGACTCGATCCCAGGACTCTGGGATCATGACCTGAACCAAAGGCAGACACTTAACTGACTGACCTACCCAGGGCCCAAGAGATCTGTGTCTTAAAAGTCCTCCAGAGAACCATACTCACTGAAGTTTAACACTCCATTCAACAGTCTGTTGGCTCAAGACTGACTTTAGACCCCCGCATGGAGTTACATTCCTTTCTCCAGAGGAAACAATCTTCTTTTCTTATTATAGCAAATTAAATGATAGTTTGTGGCACATCAACGGCCAGCAGCTCACTAGACAGTCCTTGCCACTCCTCTGCTTAAAACCAGTCATGATAGGGCACCTGGGTGGCTCAGTGGGTTAAGCCTCTGCCTTGGGCTCAGGTCATGATCTCAGGGTCCTGGGATCGAGGCCCGCATTGGGCTCTCCACTTGGCAGGAAGCCTGCTTCTCCCTCTCTCTCTCTGCCTACTTGTGATCTCTCTCTGTCAAATAAATAAATAAAAATCTTAAAAAAAAAAACAGTCATGGTAGATGAATAGATCAACAAAATGGGATGCATATGTACACACAACAGAATATTATTCAGCCCTAAATAGGAAGGACAGCCTGACATATTTTACAACATGGATGAACCCTGAAGATATTAAGCAGAGTGAAAAAAGTCAGTCAGCAAGGGGCAAATCCCAAAAGACACCACTCATTTAAGGTACCTGCAGTAGTGAATTCACAGACAAAGAAAGTAGACCACTGGCTACCAGGGCCTGGGGGAGGGGAGAATGGGGGAAGTTTTGCGGTTTACCAGAAGAAAAAAGTTCTGGAGATAGATGGTGGTGATGGTTACATAATAACGTAAAAGCACTTGATACCACCCAACTGTACACTTAAAAATGGTTAAAATGATAAATTTTATGTAGGTACCTTTTACTACAATAAAAAATAATGAAAAAATAAAAACCCACCCCTGTCATAGCTTGTCAGAATAACACTTCTCACGCAAGGCCTACCACGATCTGGTCCCTGCCTCTCCCACTCTTGCATCTCCCCTCTGAGGATCTCGCCACCACCCTAGCTTTGTTCCTCTTCCTCAACACCATGCTCCTTGTAAACCTTCTGTGTGGATGCTCTTTTTCCTAGATCTTTATACACCTAAAGCCTTCTCCTTGAGGCCTCATCTCAAAGGGCTCCTCCTCAGAAAGGCGCTCCATGACCGCCTCAGATAAAGGCCACCGTCCCACCCTTGACATTCTCAATCATCCTAAGCCCTTCCTGACCTTATTTCCAACTGTGGTTACTGTATCGATCCATCCGCTACGGACAAAAGCCTCTGGAGAGCAACGGCCTTGTCTTTCTTGTCTGTCATGGTAGAATCATCCCCAACCAGTGTCTAGCACATAAAGGTGCTTAATATAAATATTTCAAATCACTCCATCCATCACTAGTCTGTATTTGACAAGGGATCAGTGTCTTATAAGAGTATAGTTGCGTACAAAATGTGGGAACTATTCTAGCACGACTATAGTGTCCTTTAATATCTCATTAAAAAACACAAGGAAATTCAGCAGACTAATTTGAGGTGTGAATCAAATTATTAAAACCACTGGAGAGGGGCGTCTGCATGGCTCAGTGGGTTAAAGCCTTTGCCTTCAGCTCAGATCATGATCCCAGGATCCTGGGATCAAGCCCTGCGTCAGGCTTTCTGCTCAGCGGGGAGCCTGCCCCCCCCCACCTCTCTGCCTGCTTCTCTGCCTTCCTGTGATCTCTCTCTGTCAAATAAATAAATAAAATCTTAAAAAAATTAAATTAAATTAAAATTAAAATTAATGGGTGGGGGGCGCCTGCATGGCTCAGTGGGTTAAAGCCTCTGCCTTCGGCTCAGGTCATGATCCCAGGGTCCTGGGATGGAGCCCCGCATCGGGGGGTGGGGTGGGGGGGTGTCTCTGCTCAGTGGGGAGCCTGCTTCCTCCTCTTTCTCTGCCTGCCTCTCTGCCTACTTGTGATCTCTATCTGTAGAATAAATAAATAAAATCTTAAAAAAAAAAAAACTACTGGAGAAATAGCTTCAGATGACATGGGCTTTCCTGAATCCCTGAGGAATAAATGCCTAAACTAAGACTGTGACAAACTAGATAGTATTCAGTGAATCCTGTCTTGTTTAACAACTACTTACATGGTCTATACTGTGTCCAGAAACTGTTCTGAATACTCTTAAAAAAACAATCCTTATAATACACATAAGAACCCTATGAAGTGTTAGCATTGTCCACATTTTTATGACTGAGGAAACTCAAGCACAGAGAGATGAAGTATCTGAAGTCACCAGTTAGGAAGTGCTGGGGCCGGGACTCAAACCCAGGATTCCAGCTTCAGGTTGTACGATTAGATACGAAGCAAAACTAGCCAAAGGGAGGAGGGCTGGGGCTGAGGACAGCAAAGAGTGGGAATCAGAACCTCTGCTGACTGGCAGGATTAAAAAATTTAGAAAACTGAAGTAAAACAAAACTGTCTCTTAAAGAGTCAAGAAAAAGTTCATTTGATATACTTAAAACCTCCTAAGATATGTATGCTTTTTTGTCCCTCATAAAATGCAAAGGATGAATGACAGCTAAAGAAAGTAAGGCTGAAGACAGAAATCAGTATCCTAGCCTCTCACTGGGAAGAAGGGACTCAGAAGCCCACCATCTGAGAGGCCTTAGCGACATCTTTACGCCTCTATTTATCCAGATGCTATGATGTGACAAGGAATGCCTTTTGAACTCATCTCCTGGCAAGTTCTCCTGCATCCTGACTCCTTATTTTCCCTAAATCCCATCCCAGCAGGGGGTTAAAATGAGAGAGTAAATGCATCCCTAGACCAAAAATAACCCTTTTTCTTATAAAACAGAATTTCTGAGCACTACCTTCCTTTCATCATCCCCACTCTTGAAAAATAATCCTATTTCTCCGGCTTCTGTTCCCTACTTGAGTTACAAATTTCTAAACAGTGGGGACCATGGTCTTTTAATGTAGTCATATAGAGCTCCAAGAGATCATTTTATGTGTTGATTACTCATTCCTTCATTTGTTCATTCATTCATTCAGTACACATTTATGGAGCACCTACCATGAACTCCCATTAGGCTAGGTTCTGGGGATACACAGTCCATAAAGACATAGTCCTGACTTTTAAAGAGTTCCTAGTGTGGAAAAATGCTTGGGATGTAAACCCACTTCCCAGAT
This sequence comes from Taxidea taxus jeffersonii, assembly GCA_003697995.1. Classification (NCBI taxonomy): domain Eukaryota; kingdom Metazoa; phylum Chordata; class Mammalia; order Carnivora; family Mustelidae; genus Taxidea; species Taxidea taxus. The sequence goes on along the minus strand of ML111744.1, from coordinate 97,147 downwards.
GCAGAGGGGAACTGTGCCTAAAGAAGAGGATATTTAAAAACCACCTTATCTCTACACAGTAACAGTCCACCTAAGGAGGTTGGTGCTCTGTCTTTGAGAAGAGAGAAGTGTGAATACCCCATCGGCCTGATTTTCAGACCAGGAGTCAGTAATGCCGTGTTGGTGGCTCAAGGGTCAAGCTGCCCTGTGTGTCTCCTGTGGTCACAGCAAATGACTTACGGGGCACACTGCTCCTGGGCCCACAAGAGAAGAGCCTTCTTTGCAGACATCTGCCATCTTTCTTGGGCTCTGGAGCATTTCTTAGCTGGAGGACTTGAGGTAGGAGATGAGTCAGCCTCACTCACGCTGTCCAGGGAAGGCGGATCGTAATTGCAAGAAAGAGTCCGGGCAAGCTCCTCAATCTAAAGAAGACATAATCATAGTCAATGCATACAAATCATGAGTCAGCAGCACTGAGGCAAAACCTTTGGCCAACACAAGACCTGTCCGGTAACAGTGAGACATTACTCATGGTGAAATAAGCACTAGACAAGTCCTTGAATAATAGCATTTGTCATCTTGGGCTACACTTAGGCTCTCTTCAGTGGACTTGGGTCACTCCTTGCCCCAATTCACGTACTGCATTCCCCCTCGAGGGCAAGCATCTATTCATCCCACTAAAATCGCTGCTGCTCAACATCTGTGGCTCTAAATTGAATCGAACACATTTGAGATCCCAGTCCAGAGTGTCTTCAGAGAGACTGGGTCAATTAAAATGCATCCTTGATTATAAACCATGAAACCATTAAACCACTGAAAAACAAATACACATACAGAAAAAAATAGTCAAATACATGAGAGCTAAGTCCCAAGGAAGAACAAAAAAATTGCCACTAAGTATATGGAAAATAGCTTCATTCATCATTTAAGAAAGGTAAATGTATACAGCAAGGAGACAGTTCCTTCATTTATAACACAGGCAAAAAAAAATTTAAAGTTAACATCAAGTGATGTATCCTCTAGGAAGAGTACAGAAAGTGGCTTTTTACATAGAGCTGGTAAGCACACAAGTTGGTTCAGATTTTTTGGAGGGGAGAAACATAATACCTAAGGAAAACTTTCAAAGATCAATCTACAAACACAGTAGCAAGTATTACTGAGAGAAGTGCACTTCTTAATAATTAAAAGAGGCACCAGACAACCAGTAATAATAGATGTGACCAACACAACTAACAAACTTCATTTGATGGGCATACCCCCATTGTACCTAAAATGGCAGAATCAACATTCTTTTCAAATCCATAGAAAATATTTACTGAAGTACTTCAGTAAATATTCAGATAACACTGAGTCATAATGCAAGCTTCAGCAATTTTGAAGAATTGAAATCATTCAGATGATATTCTCTGACCACACTCAAATTAAGCTAGAAATCTGTAACAAAGATATAACAACCAAAATCTCCAAATATTTGGATATTAAGCAATAGAATGTTATAGAACCCAGGGGTCAAATAAGAAATCATAATGAAAATAAAATATTTTGAACAGATAACAAAAATACTGTATTCATGGATGACACAATGCAATTTTTTTTTTGTTTTTGTGTTTGTTTGTTTTTTTTTAAAGATTTTATTTATTTATTTGGCAGAGATCACAAGTAGGCAGAGAGGCAGTCAGAGACAGAGGGGGAAGCAGGCTCTCTACTGAGCAGAGAGTCCAACATGGGGCTCGATCCCAGGACCCTGAGACTATGACCTGAGCCAAAGGCAGTGGCTTAACCCACTGAGCCACCCAGGCGCCCCAACACAATGCAATGTTTTAAAGATGTCAACTTTTTTCTAAATTATACATTCAATGAAATCCTTATTAAAAGTCCAACAGATGGTATGCATGTAAATTAACAAGTTATCTATAAAATTTATATGAATATCAAATCACCATGTTGTATAGCTTAAACTTACACAATGGTATATGTTAACTACATCTCAATTTAAAAAATTATATGAGAATCCAAAGAGCAAAGATTAAACAAGTAATCCTAAAAAAACAAGTTGGACACTATCAGATATCAAGACTTTCTATATAGCTATAGAAACTGATACAGTACCGTCCTGGTGCCAAGAATGAATAATAGAACAGAAATGACAATCTGAGGATGGAACCACACATATATGGTTACTTGATTTTTTAATTTACTGATACTACAGTACACTAGGAAAGTGATGGTCTTTTCAATACATGGTGTTGGGTCAGCCAGCCAGATAGCCATATGGAAAAAAATAATCTTGACTGCTTTACTGCTTTAATATTAACATACTCCAAAAAATTCATTCTTGAAAGATTATAGATCTTTTAGATCTAAATGTAGATGTAAAATATGAAACAGTTAAGCTTTCAGAACTGTGCTATCTAATACAATAGTCCCTACCTCCCTGTGGCTATGTAAATTAATTAAATTAATTTAAATTAAATCTGAAATTTAGTTCCTTGGTCATACTAGCCATATTTCAAGTGTTCAGTGGCCATAAGCAAGTAGTGGCTACTGTTTGGTACAGTGCAGCTACAGAACATTTCCATCACTGCAGAAAGTTCTATTTGGACAGAACTCTTCAAGAAGATAGTTTAAGAGAGTATCTCCATGATGTTGACAAAGGGAAAGATTTCTTTACAGGACATAAAAACTAGAAGCCACCAAAAAAGGAAGTTGATAAATTTGAACTACATTAAAATCATGAATGTCTCTTCACGTCTTTTTTACGTTTTAAAGACTGAAAAGGCAAGCCACCGAATCAGAGATTTGTAATTTATATGTACTCAACAAAGGACTTGGATCCAGAATGTATTTTAAAACTAAATCCTTATATACAATAGCATAGCTAAAATAAAAAAATTTTAATGTCAAGCATGAGTGAGGATGGGAGCAAGGAATTCACTCAACGTAAATCAGAACTGCCATTTTGAAAAATTAGTCAGCATTACCCTGCAAAGCTGACCATCACATGCCTTATGATCCAGCAATTCCACTCCCAGACATATATACGAGAAACATGAGGGTTTATACCACCAAAAGGCATACACAAGAACACACCTAGCAGCTTTAATCATAGCAGCTGAACACTGCCAACAAAAGCAATGTCCATCAACAGTAGAGTGGTAAATAAATTCTGGCAAATTCATGCAATAGTATATTCATACACAACAAAGAGAAAGAAAGAAATACAGTCCATGACATTGTAATAGTGATGTAACGGGACAGATGGCAGCTAACTTGGGGTGAGCAGAACATAATGTATCAACTCATCAAATCACTAAGTTTACCCCTGAAACTCATGTAACTAATTGTGTCAACTATACTCAAAAACAACAACAACAACAACAAAAAACCAACAAAAACAAAACTATGGATGCATGCTTCAACAACTTCAAACTCAAGGAAGATGTTAAGTGAAATAAGTCTGGCACAAGAGTATATCTCATATGTAAATCAATTCAGTTATAATTCCTTTATATGGAAGTTAAGATGCTAAACAATAACAGAGATCAAAGTGGTGGTTTTCTTTAGGGAAGGGAGCAAAGACTGGGAGAAATACCTGAGAACTCTGGGATTAGGCAATGTCCTCTATTTTTATCTTGGGTGGTGGTTACATGGAAGTATTTAATTTTTTAAAATACATCCAGCTCTACACCTCAGATTTGTGCATTTCTATGTATGTTCTTCTTCAACAAAAGCTTATTTACATCAGTGAAACGAAGCCAAGAAAAGCAAAACTTATGGCCCAACAGTTTCACTTCTAGGAATCTGGCTCATGGAAATAATTAAGGTGGTATGGAAAAGTTTTATCGGAAGGGTAGTCTTTTTAGAATTGCTTACAATCGTAAAACTGTGAGCATTCTGTTTGTTGATGAAATATAATTCTTTGCAACAGAACATCATGGCTCCATTAAAAACTACGTATGAATTCAGAAAGATGTTCATCAGAACAGGTTGAAACCAGTTTGGATAGCACTGACCATTCCATTTAAGATATACATATATAGATAAATATATACATTCATTCCTGCTGCGTGTATCATGAAGTCTATACCCTAAATTATTTAGTGGTTATCAGTGAGAAGTAGAATTACAGATGATTCTACTTGGTTTTTATTATCCATATTGAAATTTTAATTATATTTTAAAAAGTTTTTTTAAGATTTTATTTATTTGACAGATGGAGATCACAAGTAGGCAGAGAAGCAGGCAGAGAGAGAGGAGGAAGCAGGCTCCCTGCTGAGCAGAGAGCCCAATGCGGGGTTCGATCCCAGGACCCTGGGGTCATAACCTGAGCTGAAGGCAGAGGCTTTAACCCACTGAGCCACCCAGGTGCCCCTAATTATATTTAAATATTCCGGAAAGTATGGGGAAAAAAAATGTAACAAATGCCTATGTATTGTCCAATTTTAACATTTTACCACATTTGGTTCATATTCTTTTAAAGAAATGAAACACTGATGCAGTTTAAGCCTTCTGTCTTTCCCTCTGCAATTCCATTTCCTTCCTTTTCCAGAGGAAAACAACCCACAATTATAAATTTGGTTTTCATCACCCTCACAAGTATTATTCTACTTTAATTTCAAATGCAGTATCCATAAATCATATATAGTCTTCTTTTACGTTTTAAATTTTATACAAATTAGTTATGTTATTTTCTAGTTTTTATAAAATAAGCACTTATTTCCCACATAATTTTTTTGTTTTCAAAGTAATTACGGAGACACAGACATGCAAATTTTTTAGGTACCTGCAGAAAACTTGCACTAACTCAGAATCCCAGGACTTGAAGAATATATTTATCAGTCACAAGTACCATGAAGTCAGGGCTACAACTGTTTACGCTGTTTTCTTGGTGTCCTAGCACAAAAGCTAGCACATAGTAGGTATTCAAGTGTATTTGTGGAATGAAATTAATCTATGAGTCAGTCTTGGGACAGGACCAGGTGTTGTAGGATTATTAGACTGAACAAAAGTCCTCAAAACTGGGAGACTCTACGAAGTTTAGTGGGTTTTTTAAAAATTTACTCCAGAAGGGGCGCCTGGGTGGCTCAGTGGGTTAAAGCTTCTGCCTTCGGCTCAGGTCATGATCCCAGGGTCCTGGGATCCAGCCCCGTGTCAGGCTCTCTACTCGGCGGGGAGCCTGCTTCCCTCTCTCTCTCTCTCTCTTTGCCTTCCTCTCTGCCTACTTGTGATCTCTGTCTGTCAAATAAATAAATAAAAATCTTAAAAAAAAAAAATTTATTCCAGAAGCTTTCTACTATCTTCTGCCACAGTAAGTAGACAAAAATAAGCAAAATTTTATCATGGCAGGTTCTATTCAGACCAGTGCTGATATAATGGATAATTTAAGATATCATAATTCAGCATTCAATTTTCAACTGCAAGATAACATAAATGGCCAAGGTCTACCTGTCGAGATTTCAGGAGTGTCCTGTTTCTGGAAGAAACTCAGGACTGAATCTTACTGCAATACCCTTATTTCATACCGCAGTAATTAGAACAGAAATAACCTGCACGTCATCAAACTACTTACATGAAAGTGCAGTATAATTGTCCAAATTAGGCCAAGAATAATGGATGGGTTTCCATCTATAATATCAGTAACATGAATATTTATTAGCTTGATCTGGAAAAGAAGAAACATGGGTTAAAAGGAGAACACATTTCACAGTGTTCATTCCTCCTGTGCATCTTCAGGTCAGATTCATACTCACTGATCGGTCTTTTAGGAATGTCAGGGCGTGCTCTATATTGATTCTACACTGGAATGTATTAGATCCTTTGTCTCGAGGCTACGAAATTCAAGCAAAATATATTACTTAGAAATATGGTGGGAGGAAAAAACATGTGTAAATCAACACAAGGGTTTTTAACGTCACTTGAAAAGCTCACCAACTGTTGTCCTGAGAGCACCTCCAGCAGGTCCAGGAGAACGTGCCCCTTTTTAATGTCTGCAAACAGGTCTGACACCTCCGAGGGAGGAGTGTGCTACAAAAGGTCACAAGAAAAATACTCATTCAAACGTTGGTCCAAAAACGTAATACCCTCAAGAAGCCCATAAATGGGCTTTGTGGCTTTCACAAAAGCTAAAATCCAGTAGTGATTTTTAATCGATGGAGTGATAGAGAACACACCACGTTCTATGTCAAAGCATGGTAAGAGACATAGCGAACTTAATTTATCTCACGGTAAATTTCCAGCAACACAACACGCCCGCCGCTTTCAGTGGGGGCATAAAACTTGTGCACGGAGGCGGCATGAAAGGCCTTCAAAATCAGCGGGTAGTGACCCATTTGGGGAGCAGATTAAATTTCTGGAGTAATCTGTTTATGAATCTACCCTTTCTAGAAAGGCATTGGTCAGGGATGGGTAGCCTGGGAGGAGAGGCTCACTCATTTTGTATCCACATTGTTCCAGGCACTTGGCGTCACTGAGAGACAAGATGACACAGCGATTAAGATCAAGGAACCTGGGGGAGCCTGGGTGGCTCAGTGGGTTAAGCCTCTGCCTTCGGCTCAGGTCCTAGAATGCAGCCCTGCATTGGGCTCTCTGCTCAGCAGGAAGTCTGCTTCTCTCTCTCCCTCTGCCACTACCTGCCACTTGTGCTTGCTCTCTCTCTCTCTTTCTCTTTCAAATAAATAACATCTTTAAACACAAACAAAAGAGAAAGATCAAGGTCTCTGGACCCAGACTGCCTGGGTTTGCATCCCAGCGCTATCACTTACAAGTGGTGTGACCTTGGGCAAGTCACGTAACTTCTTTGTGCCTTCGTTTCCTTGTTTTTTTTAAACAGGAATAACACTTATGGGGATGTTGTAAGGTCCCGTACATGTGACACAAATTGATGCCATTTAAAAGAGCTTAGGACAGTGTTTTTAACATATAACACTCCATATGTATGAATCATTTTTTTGTTATTATTATTATACTGGATTTTAAAAAAAGCTGTTGTTGCTTTAAATATTTTTATAGCACTGTCTCCCATATCCTTAACAAAAGTGTCTCTTTTTTTGTGCTGGGGAGAATAACGAACACATCTAAACAAGATCAAGGTGATTTCAGTACATTCTTTCAGCCTTGCCATTTTGGGGACCCAAAGGGAAGGAAAGAGGAGTAACTTAAATATATCTGTAGCTTTATTTGCTCTTTTTTTCCTTACCTTTGCCAACTGTGAGTTGATCCAGCAGGTAAAGGTTTTCTTCTGAGTGTCCTCCTGTTGCGCTGTTGAAAAGGGACAACGGCAGTTACAAAATGAGAAGCCTCAGAAACCTTTTCAATATATCAGAGCTTCAAAGGTCTACCTCTCTGGGGATGTGCGCCTAGTCCACAGCCCCTCCAGCTTTCTAGGACTTTTTTCTAGGTGTAAATCTCCGGTGTTTGTTCAAGGAGTGCTTTGTAAACAGCGTGTTGATACGAGGTATTTTTGATCACTGCAGGCTAGCTAAGAGACAATGACTTTTAATAGTGTTTACTGACAAAAGCACTACGTCCCCACGTGGCCTTGGCAGTGCAGTCAGAGGAACTGAGAGGAGAGAGAAGACCTCCACACCCAAAAGCAAAAGCCACAGCAATGTACAGACAAAACCCAGAATGGGAAGGCTCATAAAGTTGTGGGCAGTTTAGTCTTGACACCTGCAGGATTTCTCCTGGAGACTATGTTGCCACTGGACTCGACAGTAAATGAGCTCCAATTAGAGTCCGAGCTCTCCGGGCTCGAATCCTGCCTCTGGTACCAAGTAGCTGGGTGACAGCAGTTTCCTCGTGGAACAAGGTAATAAGCTCTGGCCTCCAGAGACCGTTAATGATTCACTTGAGAAGTGCCCGCCTTTACTCTCATTAACAGGACAGGAGTCAGTCAAGGGGAAGATCTGAACACTCTAGGTATGTCTCCCCCTCCTCGCCAGGGCAGGTGCAGGCCCCGCCGCAGCACCCCGCTCCCCAGCGGCCTCCTATAGTCCTCAGCAGCCAGGTCAGCTCTGCACACCGGGACTGACTTTCCATCTCCTAGCATGTCCTTACGTGGCTGGCCCCCCAGGTAAGGACAGACACCCAGTCCTCCCTGCACCCAGCGCTCACAGCCTTGTCACCACCATCTACCTGGAGGTCAGCAGGTCTCATCCCAGCATGCACGCGCACGCACACACAAGCACACGCATACCCCGGGCTCACAGGTTCCCCTTCTTTCTCTCACTCTGATTTAAGTAAGACTCCGCACATGCCTCCGTTTTTCTCATCTCCCACCTTTTCCTTAACTCCTGAAACCCTTCAGCTGGTGATGAGCCCATGGTACACCATCCGCAAAATCCCGTGTCCAATCCCTCTCCAGCAGGCATTGCCTCTCTGCCCTTACTGAAAACTGGCCCGCTGGAGTGCTGGCTCGGTCTCTCTTTCGTAAGCTCCTTGGACCTTGGGGGCCTTGCTCCTTGCAGCTACTTCCACATCATTCTCCACTCTCCTCATCCCCATGTCATCATCAGACGAGTCATCAGAACCACTGTTAGAGTCATCTGCAGGCCTCTGCCCATTCCTTATGATTTCTCAAACATTTTAATTCCTAATGTCCTCTCCCCAGTACAACTCCTAATTCTTGGCCATTTCAACATACATATTAATGAAGCCCCCAACCTCCTGGTCCCTCCGTTTTATTCTCCTTCTCCAATAAAGTTGTCTTCTGCTCTGCTTCCACCACTGGCTGTCATAATCCTACCCCACACCTGATCATTACTGGTAAGTGCAACTCCTCGCAGTCTCGATTTTGTGCATCTCTGAACAACAGCCCCTAGCTTTTTAGTTCCTTCCCTTGAGCGCCCCCGCTCCACCAATCTTTGGCGTCCATCAGCAACCCCCAGCCATTGATTCTGCCAGCTTTGCACTGTCCTTCGCCCTCACTGATAGCTTTCCTCCAATCCTTTTCCAGCTGCTCCCTCGTCAAGGTCACCATCTTTGACTAGAACCAATGGTCGATTCTGAGCCTTCACCTTTCTAAACCCTACACTCTTGCTTTTTCTCCTACATCACAAGCTGGCTTCTCTTTTTTCGCTCATACTTCATAGCCAATGCCTTGGGAAATCCTCTTCCGTCCCCCTCCAGAATACATTCAGGATATGACCACTTCTCGCCACCCCCACCTGCATTACTGCCCTAGATCCCTAACAGGTCTCCCTCCTTCCAGCCTTGCCCTCAAAATACTATTCTCAAGCAGCAGCCAGAGTGATGTTGCTAAAATGTTAACTCAGACCAGGAAACTCCTCTGCGCACAATCCTCTGAGGGCTCCTCACCTCACTCCTTAAGATGGCTACAAGGCTGACACCCACTCCCTTTTCTCATGCCCCTGGCTCATTCCACTCCAGCCACTCTGGCCTCCCTGTTTTTCTCAAACTCCTGAGAAATATTCCCATCTTAGGGCTTTGCCCTAACTGTAATTCTTTCTCCCAGTAATGTTCTTATTACAGTTATCCCCACAAGCCTAATTCCCATCCTATTTAAAGTTGTAACATCTCCACTCCTGCTTCCCTTTGTTTGCTCTATTTTTTCCTACAGCACTTACACCACCTTTTAACATCCTACTTAAGTTATAGATGTTGTATGTTTATTACTCAATGTCTTACTCTTCTCCCAAAAGAAAATAACCTCCACACAGATAAAGCTGTTTTGTCTGTGATCTATTCTGAGTGCCTAGAGGAACCTGGCCCAGAATAGACTCTAAAGAAACATTTCCTAAAAGAATAATAATAGTTTAATTAGTAATATTAAACTGATTGAAATTAACAAAACTAAATTATAATTAAAATTAGTAAATGATAATTTCACTGATTATTATGTTTTATTTACTATACCAAGACAGTCAAATCTACCTTTATGTGTTTATATTCTTTTTTTATAATTGTCTGATCTACCTTCTAATACATTTTCTTTGACCTCTTCCACTCTCCTTTATTAATCTCTAGCTATCACGGTTTTAACAGACTGAAATTGTTGGTATGACATCTAATTGGAGTTCTTAAAAATTTTTTGATCTGATGGGAGTTCAGATTGAGGAACTAAAGAGAATCAGTAAATGTATTTTCGGGTGTTTATAATCCTGGCTAATTAGAGATTAAAGATGCACTTGGCCTCGTTGGATTTTTTCTTATCTTTTTAAATCGACTTCATTTTCCTGTATTACCAGCTTAAATTAGTTATAGCCCAGTAATTTACACAATACAAGGTACTCAATAATTGTTAGCTGAACTGAACAGTTCTGGCAAGCCAACTGGATAGTGTAAGCTTCTGAAAGTTATTTGTTTTATGTAAACAAAAGAATTACAAAGAAGCACAATTTTGTCTTATAGTTCAAAATGTTACGACATCTTCTAGAATCTTCGAGATTTGTCTCCATTGCTTTTTCTCCTAGTATCAGTAGATGATTCAACAATATTTTTAAGCATATATTTAAACATTTGGCTAATTTTGCTTCTCAACAGAAAAAAACTAGAGAGTAGTTTTGATGATCCCAGGATCAAGTTACCAGCACACAATGTACATTAATCAAGGCCACGGATAATAGGTGGGAGGGACCTATCCATTATTATAACAATAAAGCAGAAATACAAATCCAAACCAAAACAAACAAACAAACAAAAACCAAAGATGACTCTTCTTATCCTTAAGGGACCAAGAGAGATTTTCTTTCTAGGTAATAAAGTGTGAAAAAGAAACAAATCAGGAATGCTGCTAGGTCCAGGAGAGAAAAGTGTACTTTAGGAGAGTTACATGGGGGAGTAGGGGGTCCTCTGTGGAAGGTGGGTAAAATCATCTTGGAAAGGGTGAACCACGGGCACAAAACTGAGTACTAAAAGAGCTTGCGTGCCCGTGCCCGGGGAGTTTTAGTGTTCCACATCCACCTGGAAACCCCAGTCATCTGAACTATTTCCAGGGAATATGAGGGATCATTTCATTTTCGTGTGATGTTACACAAAAAGGGTCTTGGTACTGGGCAAACAGAAATGAACTTTCCTAGGCTGAGAAACAGGCAGGGATACCAAGGCTCTAAGTGGATTGTTCAAACTGGATGCACCTAATCCAGTCCAGACAGGGAAATAAACTGAAAACGATCAAAACTTTTCCAAAGAAAACCCTACATTATTCCTGTCCTAATTTGATAAAATCTAATGGAAACCAGGGGGAAAACAAAAGAGAAGCCGCCAGAAGAAATCCCCACCAGTACTCTCCAGTTTAGCAAAGAAAACAAAGCCCAAGTGAACTCTTCAGAAAAGTATTTAGAAAAGAAACTTCATGGCTTTTAACAAACTCATTGTGCACATTTAGAGAACAACTCGTCATCCTGGAAATCAGAACCCTTCAAATACAACAAGGACCCTTTGCTGAATGGCAAACAAAGGCGTCCCAAGTACAATTAAAACACCTTTGCAAAAGCTGAATTAAATGGCTTAGTACGTGCCATTTTATTTGTCCCTTGACACACTTTTCTCACATTTTCATACTGTCTTATCCCTGAAAAGCAGTATTAATTCAACAGGAGCCAGAGCCAAACAGCTCACCCTATGGCAGGATAAGTAACCATTTGTTCCTTTCAAAGGCTGACCCATTGGGAAAAAAAATAATTGAGAACCAACTGCTTTATAAAGCAACTTAATTTGCGTGGGTGAGATTTTTTTTTTTCCAACTGCCAGATTTTATTTTGTAATTTCTGGGATAAGTTTCTAATAAAATAGTAAAACACTTCTCAAAATGGCATGTAGAGAATAGAATCAGCAGCTGTTAGGGATAAAAAAGTGAAAGAATTAAAAAGAATAGTAAAATCTAGTCTAATGATGGATTTCTCTGTAAAACACCAAGGAATGGAGAATGAGAAATTCTCCATCCTGATTTTTAAGGCAAATAAGAAATATGGATAACATAGAAAAATGTAGTGAATTTTATTCAGGCCCATGCTGATATCCATGACTATCATTCTTGGAAAATATCTGACTGAATTTGAGAAGCAAGACAGAGTAGGCAAAGGTTTTCTCTAGACGTCATTACCATAAAAATACATTTAATCCCCGAGTTTGTTCTTATTCAATCTGCCTTTTGTGAGCCAGCAACACATACCCTTCCTTAGCTGGAAGGCACCTTAAATGAAAACAAATTGAGTTAAGCTCAGTTAAGAAGTATGGATTTTAAATTCACTATAAGGTTCCCAGAAAAACTACTAGGCTAGGGAGCTTCACACAAGAGTTCATTTAAAATGCTGACTCTCCCCCAAATAATTAATTAATTAGTTAATTAATTGAAATGTTGACTCCAGCAGTCCTCCCCGGTAGTAGGAAGTTCAAAAGCAGTTACACCCCAGAATCCCTAGTTTACGTTTCCACTTAAACACCGAGCAATGCTTTATTACCATGTGGTTTATCCAAGAATGTCCTCTCCTGCATGAGTTCACTGAGGAAGGTTTACAATCTCCTTCTATTCAGGGATTTCTTCTTCTCTTTCTATTATTGGTTTACTGCTAACAGGTTTACTGCACTTGGCTCCAGATACACTCTTTTGATCTGTCATTCTCCTCTGTCATTCTCCTCATTAAAATCTTTTGATCATTCCTTCATTCCTTAGTGAATACATTCTAAATTCTTAGCCTAATATTCTAGGTCATTCATAGTTTGGCTCCAGTCTAATTTTCCTGACTCATTGCCCATGACTTCTCTACTCATATCCTACTTCTCCAGCAAACTGGAAATCCACAATTCCCCAGTTAAGTTTCACTCAAACAAAGTTTCACTCTTTTCTTCATTGCCATGCCATGTATCCTCCAGAATGGCCAATCCTCCCCACCTCCCATTTAGAAAAACTCAGCACCCAGCACAAGGCACAAGGTGAGCATTCAATCAACATCTGTTAAAATAAGACATACTCTGTTCAAATGCCCCCCTTCCTAAAGAGATATGGATATAATCTCTTCTAGTTCTAATCTTCCACAGCAATTTACTGGATTTTTTCTTATTGTTATTAAAAAGTGGTATATAATACTCATAAAACATTTTTCTAACCAGTACACAAAATTAAAAGTTAGCTCCCATTTTCCTTTCCCAGAGATAACATTAATTTACAGTTTCTTGTGCATCCTTCTAGACAGATTAAATATAAAGAACATAAATTCTAAAAGGGCAAGGATTTGTTTAGATTGGTCACTGGGTCACTAGCTTCTAGAATAGTATCTCGAAAGTAGGAGTGCCTCAATCAATATTTGTTGAATAAATTTATGTCTATGTAAATTAGATGAATATACATGATAGCTTCATTTCTTAAATTGATAATCCAAAAAGCAGAGATTTAGGTATACTTCTTAAAGTTAAAAAGCATCTGCTAAGCTATAAAAAATATTTTAAAAGGGGATCATAACCCTTCCAAAGTACCAGGAAGTAAGAAAAAATATCTGGCCAATAAAAAGAACATAATAGGTACATATGTGCTGATATGGATACATTCTTAATTGAAAAAAAGCAAGCTGTAAAATAGTATGTTTACTCCTATTCTATCTGTATTTTTTTTTAAGATTTTTAAGTAATTTCTATACTGAAGGTTTGAACTTATAACCCTGAGATACAGAGTCACATACGGACTGAGCCAGCCAGGCGCCCTTCTATCTGTATTTTTATTAAAGGATAGCTCTGTGTATGGCCCAACAGCCTACTTCTACCTTATGATAATTACTACTTGCTGCTCATACACTACAGCCACATAAGGATGTGTGGTTCCTCTCCTACTCAATGTATGAAATTTAAAGTCAAACATTGATGCTTTTGTGGTTTTGCTTCCCCTTAGCACAGTGCCTTGAGATAAGAAGGACTCAGGGGCACCTGGGTGGCTCAATCGTTAAGTGTCTGCCTTTGCTCAGGTCATGGTCCCAGGGTCTTGGGTTTGAGCCCCACATGGGGCTTCCTACTGAACTCCCTGCTCAGTAGGAAGACTGCTTCTCTCTCTCCCACTCCCCTTGCTTATATTCCCTCTCTCTCTGTCTCTCTCTCTCTCTCTGTCAAATAAATAAAATAAAATCTTTTTTTTTAAAAAGTACTCAATGGGGCGCCTGGGTGGCTCAGTGGGTTAAGCCTCTCAGGGTCACGGGATGGAGCGCAGCAACGGGCTCTCTGCTCAGTGGGGAGCCTGCTTCCCCCTCTCTCTGGGCCTGCCTCTCTGCCTACGTCAAACAAAAAAATCTTAAAAAAAAAAAAAGGTACTCAATAAATATCTGCTGACTGAAAGACTTATTAAGTATTAAGAGAATTAAGATCAAACCATCTTACTGTGGAGGAGAAGAATTTACTGACAACAGTTACTAGGCCTATGTCTTGTCCTGTTCATTGCTTTAATAACCCCTGGACAATTTCTTTCTTTGATGAATAAAATGCCTTGAACAAAAGGGCAGGTGCTATAATGAGACCCTGTTGTCATTCCTTAAAACAACAATGCCAACTCACTGTCCCACTGGGACAGAAATGGTAAGGATAACTAAATCTGAAAAATAATGTGACATACTTTAGCCATGTACCCCACAGCCATCTCAAAGAATCTCAATCAAGCTGTTAGTGAACAGAAAAGGAACTTAAAATAATAAGGCCACCTCTTTGTTTCTCATGGAGATGACAACAAAGAAAAATAAACGAAGAAACAAAGGGAATAAAACCACATAGGCATGCACAATCAAAATTTTAAAAGCCTAAAATATTTGAAGAATAAACAGAAAAAGGTGTGTTACTAAACTACAAAAGGGGAAGCTATTAACTAACAGAAAAAGTAGGGGGACAATTAACTGCACATTTTCTTGCAACCAACCATAAGCAAACAAAAAAGCCAGCAAGAAAAATAAATCGTACCAAGACTGAGATTCCGCTCATAAATGAGAAGAGCTGAGTTTAGAAGGTAACACCTGGCTAACAAAACCCATAAGCACAGCATGCAACCGTATCTCAATCTCAACACTTTTTAAAAAAGATTTATTTATTTCAGGGGCACCTGGGTGGCTCAGCGGGTTAAAGCCTCTGCCTTCGGCTCAGGTCATGATCCCAGGGTCCTGGGATCCAGCCCCTCATCGGGCTCTCTGCTCAGCGGGGAGTCTGCTTCCCCCTCTCTCTCTGCCTGTCGCTCTGCCTACTCGTGATCTCTCTGTCAAATAAATAAATAAAATCTTAAAAAAGAAAAAAAGATTTATTTATTTGAAAGAGAGAGAGAGAGTAGAGGGAGGTGCAGAATCTGAAGCAGACTCCCTGCTGAGCATGGAGCCCAACACCACGACCCATGAGATCATGACCTGAGCTGAAACCAAGAGTCAGACACTTAATCCACTGAGTTACCCAAGCGCCCCCCAACACTCTTTTGTGTCAATATCCTTCCCCTGGAGAATCTGTGTCTGCACTATTGAAAAAAGCAGCACTCACCCATCAGACTCAGCATTCCAGGACTAAAGACGCACCCTCTCCCCTCTCCTATCCTCCCCAGTGTTTCCACCTCACAGATGAATACCACCATCCTTCACCATCCCCAAGTAGAGCCTTCCACAAATCAGGCCAAATTTGCTCCCATGTACGCTTCCTTCCTACACCACTAGGCTCCCCTAGCCCTCCCTTCCCAACTGCCATCAGACAGGGCCTGCTCCTCCCCACTCCTCCCACGGCCAGCCAGGTCTGCTCTGCTCCCGCCAATCCATTCTCCGCTTCAGCCAATAGATCTAACCTCCTTCCCCTTTTCAAAAAAAAAAATATGAGATAATATCTGGGAGCCTACCTGGTTAACATGTGCCTTCTCATTAGCCTACTGGCTCCATGAGAGCCTGGGTCTGATTTTGCTCCTGCTTTTGCCTGCAGCACTACCACATGTGATAGGAATTCAGAAAATGTTTGTTGAATGAATAGTTAAATGGCTGGGGGAGAAGGGAGTGGGGTTTTGTGGCTATTTTTCCCCAATGTAGAGATTTTAAATACTGAATTTATTGGGGAAATATACGACATACAACAAATGATTTCTACTTTGGGCCTTAGCATGTGGAATCCAGCCTCTTCGTGTTGCCACACGAGCGAACCACACCCTGTGCAACACCTGAGATTCTCACACTGAGGCTTTTGTTTCCAGCCTCCCTGGAACATAGCTCCTGGCTCTCTCTGCATAAGCAAACCTTGTATTTCTAGCACATGCAAATGAGCCCAGAATACAGATAAAATGCCTAGAATTTGGGGTGCTATTTGCTCTCCTCTTTCTCACCCTCTTCTGACTCATCTGAGTTGCTCAACAGATATTTGTGGAATGAACAAATCAAAGAACTCCATTTCTTTCAACACATATTTCTTACTCCTTACTACCTTTCATCTACTATATAAAACGGAGTGCTTTTCTTTTGAAAATCATGACGTGTGAGCCTGAGCCCTGACTTCTGAGAACAAAAGAGCCAGACCACACTGAAGTGATCTGTGCTATGATCACAAATCTAAGGTCCTTTCAATTTGAATGCCAGCGAATTACTGAGGGTCAGTGTTTGAGTTCAGAGTTCTAGGACCCAACTCCCAGAGTCTCCAATTCAAGGAAATCACACAGCTCACTCTGAGAAACACCTCTGTAACTGGACTGATTTACACATGATTTATTCCTGAGACCACACAAGGGAACAGGAAAGGCTTAGCAAAAATAGGGATGAAATAATATAGTATAATTATATTATAATATAATGTAACTTCATACAAATCTATGGTAATATATAGGTATCCTAAGACACACTTGAAGGGGCTCAGAAGGCTTGCTGAACCAACTTGTGTCCAGGAGGAAGGAGGAATTCAGAGAAAGGAACAATGCCATCATTTCATTAAAGACTTCCAATGACGTGGTCAGGTAGGCATTTTATGAGAAATGAGAAAATGGTAGCTCCCAGAAGACGAAGGACTTTTAATCACTCATTCAATAAATACTTAACTGAAAGTGCCCTATGTCCTATATACTGTGCTGTAGATCTCACATCTGGTAGGAGACTCATATCCAAATCTGCCTGATACCAAAATCCATGTTTTTTTCATCCTAATTAAAACTCAGCTGAAATGTCGGCTCCATGGCCTCTCCAGCTTAGTTAGCACCCTACCTCTCTGCCCTACATTAAGCCCAAACTTCTTCAAAGTATTGTGTACACCTACTTTCTCCATATCCTTACCTATGACTTACTTTTCAACTCACTAAGAGAAAACTAGCTTCAACCCCAACTACTCCATCTAATTCTCAATGAGGCTACCTGTAATATTCTCATTGCTCAACCCCATGGGTATTTCTCAGAACATACTAGGTATCTTGAAACTTTTTTTTTTTTTTAAGATTTTATTTATTTGTTTGACAGGGAGAGAGAGATCACAAGCAGGCAGAGAGGCAGGCAGAGAGAGAGGGGGAAGCAGGCTCCCTGCTAAGCAGAGAGCCTGATGCAGGGTACAATCCCAGGACCCTGAGACCATGACCCGAGCTGAAGGCAGAGGATTAACCCACTGAGCCACCCAGGCGCCCTGGTATCTTGAAACTTCTGATAGTGCTTACTACCCTCTCCTCCTTGAAACGTTCTCCTTCATTAGTTTCCATGATATTATCACACTCACCTGATTTCCTTCCTACTTCTAGTGATACCCCTTCTCAGACTCTGTTATAGCTTGTTTTGCTTCTTCTATCTCTATAAGGTTCTCTTTTTTTAGGTATTTTCATCTACTCCATAGGAACAAATTACTATTTATATACTAATGACTCTCAAATCGTTATTGTCAACCCAGGTGTCTGCTTCTCTTGGGTTTCACGGGTATCCCCACTTAGTTATTCCACAGATGCTTCAAACTCAACGTTGCCAGAAGGGAGTCGTCATCTCTAATCAACTCCCTCCCTCACCAAAGGTGTTGGTGTTCTTCAGGATTTTTTTTTTTTTTTTTTTAGAAATTTTATTTATTTGACAGACAGAGATCACAAGGAGGCAGAGAGGCAGGCAGAGAGAGAGGAGCAAGCAGGCTTCCTGCTGAGCAGAGAGCCTGATGCAGGGCTTGATCCCAGGACCCTGGGATCACGACCTGAGCCAAAGGCAGAGGCTTTAACCCACTGAGCCACCCAGGCACCCAGAAATTTTTTTTCAGTGAATGCTTCCATCATCCAGTCTTCTGCCCAAGAATAAACCTGAATCATCTTTAATACTTCCCTCACCTCCCTCTCCCATACCCAGTCAATCAAAAAGACCTAATGATTACCAAAATAAAGCTAAAATTAAGATAAAATTTAAGAATTTAAAGCCAAAGACATCTCTTGATACCTATCTCTCTCCATCCTGGTGGGCACCTCCTGGACAGGACACCATTATCTCTCAGCTGACCCACCCTAACAGACTTCCGCCAGTCATTCTGTCTCCACCTTCCCTCCCATAAGACCACACCCCACACTGCAGCCCCGTGATTTCTAAAACCAGTTCTGAATATGTGTCCACTCACAATCCTTCAATCACTTCTTGGTCTTCAGAAATAACTCAAACCCCTATATATTCCCATGACCTTTTACAATTCCCTCTGTTCACTTTCTTCTTCAAAATGCAATCCTTGGTCTCACTGAGCATCCATTTCCTTGAATGTGCCATGTTCGGCCCCACCTTCTGCCTTTACTATGCTGCTACCACTGCGTGGGGTGCTCGCCTCATTTCCACCCTGTTCATGTGCTAACATACTTTAGGTCTAAACTTAGAAACCACTTCCCCTGGGAAGCCCTCCCTGACCCTCAAGACTGGTGGGTGCCCCTACTCTGTACTTCCGGAGTACCATGTCTTCTCTCTCCCGTAGCACACCCATATCATCCCATAATAGTCTATGCACTTGCTGTCTCCCTGTAATCAGAAGGAACATTGTAGGACAGCACATTCTGTGTCATCCCGTGTTCGGCACAGTGTCTTATACACCAGAGTTGTTCAAAATCACTTGTCAAATGATGAATGGACAAATAAATGAACTGGGATCTAAGGACAGATTAACCTATACTTAGAAAAAGCGTAACAAATAATGGAATAGTTAGTATCTCTTACCTTAAAAAGTCCTATGTTTCTCTTCAGCAAGTATGATATCTGCTCCCCTTCACAGCAAAATGTCGTCAAAGTGTTGATTAAATTACTGTCTCTACTTCCTCACCTCCATTCTCTATCCCACCCACTGCAGTCAGGCCTCCATCTCCACCACCATAGTGTGGCTAACCTTGTTAGAGCCACCAACTAACTCTATGAGCCCAATCCACTGGCCATTTCTCTTCAATGTGGTTGACTTTGCCTCCTTTTTTGTTTGTTTTGTTTTGTTTTTGTTTTTAAGATCTCATATATTTATTTGAGAAAGAGTGAGCCAGCAAGCAAGCTGGGGGGAGGGGGAGGAAGGAGAGGGAAAAGCAGACTAGACAAGGGGCTCGGTCCCAGGTTCCTGAGATCATGACCTGAGCCAAAGGTAGACAAGTGAGCCACACAGACACTACTCCCTGGTTCTAGAAATATCTTCATCTAGAGGTTTCCATGCCATCACATTGCCCTGGTTTTCCTCCTTTGGCCTTAGCTACTCCTTCTCAGTGTCCCTTGCTTTTCTTCCTCCTCTGCTTGACCTCGAAACACTGAAAGATCCAAATGGTCTTCTCTAGCTAGACCACGCTATAGTTTTAACTGCAAATACACCAGCAACATACTGATGGCTCCCAAATCTATACCCCTCCCTAGGACTCTGGATCCTCACATCTAACTTTCTACTTGACATGTCCATTTGGGTATCAAATGAGCATCTCATATCTATCATAGCAAAAATAAACTCTTAATCTCCCCAAAACTTGTCTATCAGTCTTCCTCATCACAATAAATTACATAATCAACTACTCAACTGCTCAAAGCAAAAATTTAGAAGTTATCCTTGATCTCTCTTACTACTCACTCCATACATCCCAACATTCACAAGTATCCTTAAAAAAAAAAAAAAAAAAATCCATGATTCTTTATCCCATCCTTTTCACCCTACTATGATCCAAACTACCCTGATAGTTCACCTGGACAACAAAAGCATCTGAACTGGCTTTACTGCTTCCCCTCCCATCACTTAGATTAATCCCCTCTCCACCCAGCAGCCAGATATTTTGGAAAATGTAAATCAGATCATGTTACTCCCCTAACTAAACCATCCAGTGGTTTCCCATCCACACACCTTCCCTGAGAGCTGACGAACCCCTGCCTGATCCAGCTCTGTCTTGCCTTGCTCTCCAAACTATCTCATGCCCACCATGTTCCAGCCACCCCAGGCTCCATGAATTCACGAAGCTTGTTTCAATCGTTGAGCTGCTTCACCCTGAAATGCTCTTCCCTTGTTCTTTGCTTGGCAGCTCCTTTGTGTTATAATCATTCCTTAAATGTCTCCTCCTCAAAGACCTTCACTGACCATGTGATCTAAAGAAAGCAGGAAATCATCAAATAAACCCATTTCTAACCCTCCCATAGCACTTACCATGCACTGATATTTTTCTTATTAATTTATTCATTGTCTCTCTAATAAGCGAAATACAAATATTGTGGGCATATGAAGGTTGTTGTA
Organism: Taxidea taxus jeffersonii; assembly: GCA_003697995.1. Classification (NCBI taxonomy): domain Eukaryota; kingdom Metazoa; phylum Chordata; class Mammalia; order Carnivora; family Mustelidae; genus Taxidea; species Taxidea taxus. The sequence goes on along the minus strand of ML111744.1, from coordinate 76,558 downwards.
GTGTTTCACCTCAGTATTCTTTTACCCCAAAATAGTGCCTAATACAGAGTAGGGTCTCAGGAAACACACATGGCATGAACGTATCAATGAAGAGAGTCACCTGTACTCATAAAAACCATAACTGTGTGATGAATTGTTAAGTGTGAATCCACCTATCCTTTTGAAACCTTTTGTTTCGAAGAAATCAAATGATGCTAGAAGTTCTGCCACATAAACATTCAGACTGAGGCAGACAGAGACACACTGCATAACTAGTTCCCACTAGTAATAAGCCTACTTAACTGAAGACAGGGCCAACAATGACAATGTTTTGGAAAAATCTTAAATGTTATTCAAATTTGATAGAGGCTGTTTGTGTTCTGATTTGAGCCAGGTGTCTTTTATCTTACATTTAGCTGCTGATGCAATTTGCAGACCCGGTTTAATAAAGACGGAAAAGACCAAGGCATGACCAGTGAGAGTTGCTCCAGCCCGGGGGCAGAGAGCAAGAGTGCGTGGCCATTCTTCCGCCGTTTTCTTTCTATGCTCATTAAACATGCATCACCGCACAGGCTGTCAATGACTAGGAGAGATTATTTACCCAGAATCTCATGTCTCTCCTCCAAAAATATGCACATTTAGAACCTTAAACATTTCATTTCTCTGATAGATCATTCCTATCCTTTTATGTACTATTTTTAAATGATTCTAAAAATACCTGGTCGTAGTAACCTTCAGTTCTCATACATATATTGAAAATAATAAATGCAGTTACCTTTTATCAAAAATTCCCTGAATGTTTTAGAAAAACACAGCCATCAGAGAAATTGTAATCACCAACGCTGAAATCAGATGGGGGGAGGTAATCTCTTGAAGAGCACATTTAGAAGAACCTCTAATTTTTTAGAGTGTAAAAAGCACACACTAGCCCCACCAAATGGTTATAAACTAATCTCTTATATCGACTTCTTACTTTCCCATTTTCAAGGGGAAATCATTTTGAATTTTATTTTTCCTAATATACTACTTCAAGCTCTGAATAATTATATTCCCTCCTGAAACACACATACACAAAAGCTCAGAAAACTCTTGTATCTCCCATGGGGCTAATTAAAAAGGATTCTGATTTCTATAAGGAATGAATGAGATCTTTGTTAACCTACTTTAACAGGACTCTAAATGACCCTGGATTTATCTTGCCCTAGTTTTCAAAATGTAACTGACCCAGAATAAAGTAAGCTTATCCCCACACTCCTCGCAAAAACAAAACCAAAGTTCCCAGAAGCCAAAACTTTATATATACAACCCAAGAAAAAAATGTTTTTCTCTCTTAAAGAGACCATACAGTGCAAATACTGCTGCTTGCAAAGTTATTTTATTTTTCACTTAATTGGAACTTTTTTTTTTTAAGATTTTTATTTATCCATTTGACAGACAGAGACCGCAAGCAGGCAGAGAGGCAGGCAGAGAGAGAGGAAGGCAGGCAGGCTCCCCGCTGAGCAGAGAGCCAGATGCCGCCGATCCCAGGACCCCGGGACCATGACCTGAGCCGAAGGCAGAGGCTCCAACCCACCGAGCCACCCAGGCGCCCCTAATTGGAACATTTTAAGGTTATAAAGTTTTACAGTATCAAAGCAAGTAATCTTCCAAGAAAACACAGCAAATGACATCATAAGCTACTATGATATCAGGAACTTTCTGGAAGCGTTTGTGTTGGGACAGTACTGCACTGATAGCCACTGAAGAACCATGATCTGATTAATTACTCTGGGTATAACAATCACCTACTCCCTAAAAAAGCCCCCAGAGATGATTTGCTTTCACTCCTAATAACTGAGCAGTCTAAATGGTTAGGGAAGCAAAAATACTGCCTAAGAGTGCATGTCCTCTCCTTACTCTTCCTTCATCATGCCATCAAAGTTCCACATTGGGGACCTGGCTGTAAAAGGGTAGAAATTCCACCCAGAAGCCTTTTATTAATCCATTCCTCTTCCTCAGACTATACACGGTTTCATTCACTCGCCATCATAGAGTAAACTGAATTTGTCTCAGGAATACAACAGTAAACCACCAATAAGCCTGCAAATGCCATAAACACACCTCACTGCCTCGTGTCTAAAGAGATCCATGTTGCCATCCTCTCTCGCTGGTTTTCCTGAACACTAAACCATTCTTCTAATTCAGGGTGCTTTATATATATTTTTTAAATTGGAAATGACCATTCTCGCTGGTTTTCCTGAACACTAAACCATTCTTCTAATTCAGGGTGCTTTATATATATTTTTTATATTGGAAATGACCATTCATTTATTCGTTACACAGTTGTCTACTGAAAGCCTAAAATATGTCAGAAACGTCACTGGCAGTAAAGATGCAGGAACATCCTACACAGGGCACCTAATACACACTTGGAGGAACTCAGGAAGCTTATTAAGCAAGCGATGTCCAAGGAGGAAAGGAAACTCAAGCATAAAAAAGACATCACAAGAGGTTCAGAAGAAGACAACTCACTGAAGGGAAGTTCTTAGGAAAATGCTTGATTTTTACAGTGAAAGGGATAGATAACTCACCTTGCAGATAATATTACATAGAATACACGTTCATTCCTCACCTCCCTACACCTGAAATGTGAAAAGATACCTCAGATAGCAAATTCGGTCATATTTTGGTTGAATTTTATGTTGGGTCCAAAATTAGGAGCAAGAAGGACTTTGTTAGGGGCGCCTGGGTGGCTCAGTGGGTTAAGCCTCTGTCTTCGGCTCAGGTCATGATCTCAGGGTTCTGGGATCGAGCCCCGCATCGGGCTCTCTGCTCCGCGGGGAGCCTGCTTCCTCCTCCTCTCTCTCTGCCTGCCTCTCTGCCTACTTGTGCTCTCTGTCTGTCAAATAAATAAATAAAATCTTTAAAAAATAAAATAAAATAAAATAAAAAGAAGGACTTTGTTACATAAAATGATTGACTCTGCAACCCAGCTCATTTTCTTTTTTTTTTTCCCAGCTCATTTTCTGACTTTCACACGATATCATCAACAAGTGGAAGCCCAGCTGGACCACATGCTTCCTGAAGGTGCTCAATCCATTCACATCTTTGTCCCCTTAACGACAAGCCTACTGCACGTGGTTGTTGCTCGGTGTTTACTGAGCAACTGAATAAAATTAAAACATTACATTACTATGCTTATTATCTAGCCCACTGAACATGAATAATGTCTAAGAATATCGCAGAGATTGAAAGCCTCCCTTAGACGGATACTCGGCAAATAATGAATGAATTTCAACAGAGTAATAACCTAACCACAGGGATCTGCACTTCACTATCAAGCCCTACCAAGTAATGTCTATCCAGAAGGCACAGAAGGTTTTTTAATCTTTTAAAATATATCATCTGGAAGATAACACTAAATCAAGCATATGAGCATTGTTTGAGATGACACAGAACTGGGCTGAACGCGGTTTTATACAGGTTCCCATGGACGGCTAACCATTCCCCAGCATTCTGGCAGGACAGCATGAAAAGTTAAGTCCTCGTGCAGTGGCAAATGTCATCGATACACGCTCCTTCTTAGTTATTTGTCTAATTAATGATAACGTTCTGTATTCAAGGGCTATTTTTCTAAAGCACTGGCCTAGCTCATTGCTGAACGCAATCTGCTCTTGTCACATGAATTTCTCAGACCCTTTTCTGGCCAAAAATGATTCTAAAGAAATAACTGAAATCTGAAATCTATAAAGGAAGTGTCCAAAACAGTTCAAGAGCATCAGAGCTGCTGTGGACAAGAGCATGCGGTGAGTCAGCCTAGTCTGGCAATTTCACTCCTTACTAATTTGACTTTTTTTTTTAATTTTAATTTTTATTTAAACATATAATGTAACCCCCCCCCCCCCTCTCCCCCCCCCCCTCCCCCCCCACCCTCCCTCAGTTTGTTTTATGACATTAAGAGTCTCTTTTGGTTTGTCTCCCTCCCGATCCCATCTTGTTTCATTTATTCTTTTCCTACCCCCTTAGCCCCCACCCCCGTTGCATCTCCACTTCCTCATATCAGGGAGATCGCATGATAGTTGTCTTTCTCCGATTGACTTATTTCGCTAAGCATAATACGCTCTAGTTCCATCCATGCAGCCATCAAAAGAAATGAAATCCTACCATTTGCGACGACATGGATGGAACTAATTTGACTTTTAAATGGATCCTCTAACTGTGTCGTGCTTTCTCTCTTTCCATGATATGAAGTTCTCCAAAGAGTTTCCTTGTAAGCCGTATATTTTATCTACGGCAATTTACTTTAAGCACATCGATAGAAAATAATACCCCACGGCCTTCTTATTTGATGCTCTTAAATAGTGAGAACACACTGAACAGAAAGAGAATTAATAATGTGGACGCGACAGCCGCTACTGCTATCTCCCCAGGCAGCTCAGCTGACCTTGGAGCCCCTCTTTTAGGGTCCATACTCAGTGGTTCCAGAATCCTGCTGAGTCCTCATCCTGATGGTTTTCACATCTGTCCCTACTTTCAGATTCAGGGCTTACCTCTAATCCAGGCAAGTGTTACCCAACACCCAGATGTTTGCAAACCTTCCCTACTGGTTTCTCCAACTCTACTCTCCCGCCTGCTTCAAGTTTTCCTACACCCCAAGCCATATTGACCTCCTAAACTACAACTTTGACCTCCAACCATACTCTCATTCTCCAGACCTGGTAGTTACCCACTGCCTAAAGGCTAAAATCCCCAAACCTCTTGGGTTTGAATTCCACTCCCTCAGGGATCTTAATTTCAGAAATTTCTACTTTGGTCTCAAATTAAATTGAATGGCAAAGAATGTCCCTCTCAACTTGAAAACTCTGTGATACTCATCCAACTTTATCCCTTACTGCTTCCATATCATATCTATCTAATACTCTAAGATATCTAATTGTTCCCTCAACACACCCTTCCCCACCTGAAGAGCTCAGAACAGATGTTTCATACAAAATATGTATTTACTATTTCCTCAGGCTAAAAGGAAAAAAAGCACCTGTCATTTTGCCAGATAACAAAGCCAATGGAAAGATTTAAAGAAATTCTATAAGGGACACTTTGGTAAAGCAACTAATTTTTAAAGACAGCTATTTATTATTTTCATAGCCTGAACTTTCATATTTTATTTAAAATGTAGACCAGGTGCTTGGGTGGTTCAGTGGGTTAAGTCTCTGCCTTCGGCTCAGGTCATGATCTCAGGGTCCTGGGATGGAGTCCCACATCGGGCTCTCTGCTCCGCGGGGAGCCTGCTTCCTCCTCTCTCTCTGCCAGCCTCTCTGCCTACTTATGATCTCTCTCTATCAAATAAATAAATAATCTTAAAAAATAATAATAAAATAAAATAAAATGTAGACCATCCATCAATGAAGAAAGTAAAAAAAAAAAAATAAACATCACCATCAGCTTAAAAAAATAATAAAACATGGACCATCTGCAGTAGTACAAAATGCACTCAACTAAGATAAATTCCATTTTTACATTAATCTGCTCAAATTCAGCAATGCCATTTCTTTCCCTTCCCAACATATCCAAATATTTCAATGCAATGCTCCTTGATAGACTGAGAACATAAATATCTCCCTACAATAAGGGCCTTCAAAAATACCTTCATACCCACCATAAGGACATTTTCTCAAAGATCACACAAAAGATGAACAAAAAGAAACACAAAGTTGCTTGTTTGTTGTCCTGCTCTATGAATCTCAGCAAAGCACTGCCTGATTTCCTGGGCCTGATTCACTGTAGGCCCTGCACACACGGAAATCTGTTTTCATAGCATATCAACAATGACTCACTGCATTTCAATGCAGACATCTTAATTTTTTTCTTGAGCATATTATTCCAAGTCAGGGTATGGCATAATTGTCTTATCTTAGATATGTTTGGCTAAAATAAAGTAGGCATTATAAGTTAAACAGGTCTCTATCTATCTCTAAAAAAAATGTTCTGAAATTAGAAGGAAAAAACTTCATTAGGAACAGTGACCCTGAGCTGCTCATATTACATAAAATCTGTTTTCTCATATTACTCCAAGGATCATTAAGCACATGTGAATTTCATGAACTACAAGTCTGATAACATAGTGTACAAAGCCAAATGCTTTTAAGACTACTGCCAACAGCCTGCCATTCAGGAGCAGCTAAGGGACATAATATCGTCTATCAATCTTTTGTCCAAATAGCTAAAAATCCTGCTATGAAACCAAAGTTACCTTTAGAAATGCATATTGGTTTCTTCTTCCCTCCCTTCCTCCCTCCTTCCTTTCCTTCTTTCACTCTTCCTTCCTTTCTTTCCTTCTTTCTCTTTCTTTCCTTCTTTCTTCAACTCAGGCTGAATTATAAATCTGCTAATACTAGTATAGAACTTACCCTGAGAAATCTATTCATTTCATAGGTAAGCCATCATTCTATAGTCATGGGAACTTCTTGGTTGACATCCTGAGTGTACCTGGCGTACTCAACTGGTGTGAATCTGACTACATTACAGCACTGGCTTTCCACCCCTCCCCCCACAGAGCAATGTATCCAGCACCATGTTCCCTAAAGGAGTCATAAAGAAAAATCATTCACATTGGTAGTGAATGTATATCACACTCCCATCGCCACACAGCCCATACTCATCTCTTACTGTAAAGCAGACTGTATTAACGTAGTATAATTCAAAACATGCTATAAGATGGGACGCCTGGGTGGCTCAGTTGGTTAAGCAGCTGCCTTCGGCTCAGGTCATGATCCCAGCATTCTGGAATCGAGTCCCACATCAGGTTCCTTGCTTAGCAGGGAGCCTGCTTCTCCCTCTGCCTGCCACTCTCTCTGCCTGTGCTCACTCTCTCTGTCAAATAAATAAAATCCTTAAAAAAAAACAAAACAAAAAAAAACATGCTATAAGAAACCACTCATTTCTCAGTAACTTTCTAATGATTCTGAGCAACCCGAGAACCTGAGATAATTAATGTTACTTGAAGATGCCCATCTATATAATGGATATAAAAGTTTGCTATGGATTAACTAGAATAAGGTCAAGACTTTGGTAGATTTTCCAAAGAGAGCATTAAGGAAATTCCGTTTTCAAACTGTTCTTTGAAATGTGTCTACATGTGTTGACCTGTGTTGGGGTGTGATGCAGTAGAAAGAAAACTATCCTCCAGGTCAAATCCCAGCTCCGCTGCTCATGAGCTGTGTGACTCTGGGAGAGTAATCCCACCTTCCTGAGCCACAGCTTCCTTCTCTGGAGCTCAAAGACAAACATCTCTGAGGACTGAATGAGATCATGTGCCTAAGAGTGCTGTGTAAGCTAGAGCCTGGGACATAAAAGTCTTGGAGCGCACTGCAGTGGGGAAGAAAACAGGAAATATAATTATAGGGATGCCTGGGTGGCTCAATCGGTTAAGTGGCTGCCTTCCGCTCAGGTCATGATCCCAGAGTCCTGGGATAGAGTCCCACATTTGGCTCCTTGCTCAGCAGGGAGCATGTTTCTCCTCCTTCCTCTGCCTGCTACTCTGCCTGCTTGTGCTCTTTCTCTGACAAATAAATAAAATCTTATAAAAAAAAAAAAAAATATATATATATATATATATATATATATATAGGGACGCCTGGGTGGCTCAGTCGGTTAAGCCACTGCCTTCGGCTCAGGTCATGATCCCAGGGTCCTGGGACTGAGTCCCGTATCAGGCTCTTTGTCGAGCAGGGAGCTTGCTTCTCTCTCTGCCTCTGCCTGCCACTCTGCCTGCTTGTGCTCTCATTCTCTGACAAATAAATAAATAAATAAAAATCTAAATGAATAAATAAATAAAAATAAAAAATAAAAACATATATAACTATAATACTATGATATAAACTTATAATACTGTAAGTACTAAAATAAGTACTTTGGGTGAGCAGACACGACTACGAATCCCAGACAAAGAGAGAGCAGCGCTCAGGAGAAGGCTGAGTCTGGCTGACTTTGCGATGGATAAGGGATGGATGAGGGACAGGCAAGCTGGAGGTCTTCCAGCAGAGGAGGCTGTGTGGAGACTGTGGGGGGACAGCCTCAAGAAAAGCACACAGGCAGGGGGAACATGGGCCCTTGGGCAGCCATATAGCTAGAACACAGGGTGCTGATGGGGGTGAGGTGGGAGATGAGGGCAGAGAAAAAGGAACACCAGTCTGTGAACCACACCAAGAAGTCTAGACTATCCTACAAGTGATGGGAAGCCATTGAATAGAATTGTCAAAACAAAACAAGCAAAGCAAACAGTAAAAACCAGACTCTGGTTGACAGTTTTTTCCCATACACTGAGCAGCTTCTACTCTAGCTGTGTGCTCCTAGAGAAGAAACCTTCTGGGGCAAAGATTTTGGCTGTAAATATATAAAAAGAACTTACAATGCATTTATTCGACTCCTACTCTGTGCCAGGTACTGAGCTAGGCCCTTGGCACGCACTATGCATTCTTTTTCATCTTGAAAACACATGTGCAACACTGGCATTACCATCCATATTTCAAATAGGAAGAAACTCACAACAACAAATACAAATAGGAAGAGACTCACAACAGATGAAGTCTTTTGTCCAAGTTCAAAGAACCAGTAAGTGCCAGAGCCAGCGACAGAAATTAGGTTTCCTTGTATGTTTTAGGTGACATGAGTTATTATTCACATGCAATCAAAACTTAAGAGAAAAACAAGAACATCGGGGCTTTCTTTCCAGTTAAATGAAAAGTCGTTTAATGTAATTTTATTTTATTTTAAGTTTCAGTAGAGTTAACATACAGTGTCATATAAGTTTCAGGTGTACAATACAGGGACCCAGCACTTCCAGGTCTCACCCAGTGCCCCTCACCACGAGGGCCCTCTTTAATCCCCAAGGCCTATTTTACCCATCCCCCCTACCCAGTTAAGTGAAAATTTAATTCCAATTACTTATGGACATTAGACATTATACGACACTACAAAAAATGTACTTACTGGAAATTTTAAAAATTCTTACCTCAGGTACTACCTCAACACATTTCTTAGTCTATACAAATGGCATGATATTTATTTCTAAAAGCCTGATACATGTAGGTGTAGCCTACTGCAATAGCTCCTGACCCCAAAGTCAAGGATCTAATCATTCAAAACATATTTTTAAGTAAAAAGAAAAGAATCAGTAAAGAAAGTCATTTTGAGATCTTTGTCATGAATGACTTCAAATACAAGGAACGTAGAGCATGGCAACTGTAGTTAGGAATACTATACAGTATATTTGAAAATCTAAGAATAGCAAATCTAAGTCTAAAATAAAATCTTTTTTTGTTTTAAATATTTTATTTTTTTGAAAGAGAGAGAACGAGTGGGAGGCAGAGGCAGAGGGGGAAGCGGACTCCCTGCTAAGCAGAGAGTCCCATATGGGACTCGATCCCAGGACCCTGAGATCATGACCTGAGCCAAAGGCAGATGCTTAACCAATTGAGCCACTCAGGCACCCTTAAAATCAAACCTAAAAAGAGCAAATCTAGAAAGTTATCATCATACAAAAACAAAATCTATAATCACACATGGTAGTGGATATTAACCAGATGTACTGTGACAATCATTTCACAGTATATACAAATATTAAATCATTATGTTATATATCTGAAACTAATAAGATGTTGTGTATCAATTACACCTCCATGAAAAATAAAGTAAAAAATAAAATAAAAATAAATAGCTCAAAATCTATGGCTTCTAAGTAACATTCTAAGAATGTTGTATAAAACTACATAATCTTAGGGCACCTAAGTGGCTCAGTCAGTTAAGCGTCCAACTATTGATCTCAGCTCAGGTCACGATCTCAGGGTCCTGGAATGGAGCCCCATGTCAGGCTCAGCATGAGGTCTGCTTGTCCTCATTCCTTTGCTCTTCCCTGGCTCTCTTTGTCTCTCTCTAATAAATAAATGATAATTTTTAAAAACTGTACATAATCTTACTGATTACTTTAAAATACAGTTTCAAAAATATTCTCAAAGGCTTACCATGGCCTTATCTCTTCGACACCAGTTAACTTTACTCAGCTCCAAGATTTGCTTTATCAACAAAGGTGAAAAGTCTAACGAATTTTCAAGGTACTCAATAAATATTGCCATACTCCACAAGAAGCACTAAAAAAATCCCAATACAGACAGTGTTGAGTCTGCATAAATGCACACATGATTCACAGGATTGAAAGGTCATACACTTAAGAGCATACTAATATTCTTTTCTTTTTGCACAAAATAAGGATATACATTTAAAAGAGGCTATGCGGGACGCCTGGGTGGCTCAGTTGGTTAAGCAGCTGCCTTCGGCTCAGGTCATGATCCCAGTGTCCTGGGATCGAGTCCCACATCAGGCTCCTTGCTCGGCAGGGAGCCTGCTTCTCCCTTTGCCTCTGCCTGCCACTCTGTCTGCCTGTGCGCTCTCTCTCTCTCTCTAACAAATAAATAAATAAAATCTAAAATAAATAAATAAATGAATAATAAAAGAGGCTATGCAAAAAGATGCAAAGTAAGTGCAAACAATTCCAAGGAAACCACAGTTAACTGTTTTCACTACAAATAAAATATACATACATTCAGACTGAGAAACCGTGATACCAAATTCTTTCCAGGTATTTTTTACTTTCTTAGAGAGCTGAGGTAGCAATGCAGACATTTACATAAACTGAAAGGGCCTACAATTGGAAAACTACCTAAGAGAGTCAGAAAGCAGTAGATGGAAAGATGAGGGTAAGGTTACTATGGGTATTACCCCCCTCCCCGATCTTAATTACCTTGCAGTGAAATATGGCGATCATCGATGTCCAAGGAAACCTGTTCATCCCCGGTGGGAGGTGCAGGACTAGACGCCATCCTTTGACTCCACTGGGATTATATCATGTCCATCTCAGTTAAAGAACTGAACTAAAAGTAAAAGGGATAAGTGCTCATTAGTGACTCTGCAACTCTGTATCTCTAGTAAACACACATTGCCAGAGACCAACAGCAAATGAAAACTGCCCTTGGAAAGAGGCAGTTTTCTAGTGAGTGTTTCCGTAGTTCATGAGGAACAAAGTGACTACGCCTTCTTTTTTGAATCATAATCAAGATTTTGCCCTGTGACCTATCCGAGTTGCTGGCATGACTCCCAACGAGAGAGCACTGTGGATCCTACGCAGGTGGGGGGAAAGGAAAACCACCCAATGAGATTCCATAACTTGCTCAGAGGAAGTCAAGTTGACACAAATTAGGCCTTTGTATTTTACTGTTCACTGCAACCTGCAAGGATTTTTTTTATAACTTTTTATTTCACTTAGTTCCTTTCTGCTCCATGAATGTTGCCATTCACTGGAAACAATACTAGCCTGCATAGCTTGCAAAGTGAAACTTAAAAAAAAGTGCATTAAAAAGAATGTCTTGAGGAGATTATCTATTATACTGAATTATTTTCCCAAGCACTTACTTTTCCACACACTTCTCTCTCAAGCCCTCACTGTGACTCTTCAAGAATCTTCCCAGTAAGAGTTAATTCTTGCTGTGCCACTCTATGGCTTCATCTGTTTGTATGCCATTGTTAGTATCCTGAGGGCTGAAAATTTTGACTTTTCCCACACAGACAATGACTTTTTTATCAAAATAAACCCAACCAAATATATAAAAATATAAAAATGTATTAGGGAAAGAATACTTGCACAGATAAATGTACAGATACTTGATCAAACAAGTATAGCAAAACATTAGTGGTAGAATCTATGGGTTCCAGGGCGCCAGGGTGGCTCAGTTGGTTAAGCGACTGCCTTCAGCTCAGGTCATGATCCTGAAGTCCCGGGATCAAGTCCCGCATCGGGCTCCCAGCTCCACGGGGAATCTGCTTCTCCCTCTGACCTTCTCCTCACTCATGCTCTCTCTCACTGTCTCTCACTCAAATAAATAAATAAAATATTTAAAAAAAAAAGAATCTATGTGTTCCATATATTATAGGTGTTCACTTTAAAAGCCTTTACCTTTCCCGTATGTTAGAAATTCTTTATAATGAGGTATTTGGAGAGATACAACTAAAAATAAATAAACCTGAGGTCAACAGCTAGATACAATCAATCATATCCAACAGACCATTTTATGCAAAGAATAAAAATCATCCAACAGTTAATGCTAACACCAGACTTCAAAAATCTTTTGGCCCTTGAGTGAAGAGGTTGTGGTGTTGGTGGGATATAGGCATTTCTAGCTCCAGATAGGATGATCAAGGTTTGAAACAGCCAGCTAGGGAAGAGGGTCCCCATTCTGTGCAACACTGATGAAAAAGTGGAGGACCTCAAGAAGCTGATCACAGACCAAAATGGCACCCGTTGGAAGATCGTCCTCAAGAAGCAGTACACGATTTTTAAGGACAACATGTCTCTGGGGGGGACTATGAAATCTAGGATGGGATGAACCTGGAGCTTTAATACCAACAGAGGAAAATTCCTTCCCCCTGCCCTGTCCTACTCTCTACTCCTCTCTAATCCTCACCCCCACACTGGTTATGGATACTTGTTTGTTGTTATTGTTTTATAAAAATTTTTATTATGTTATGTTAGTCACCACAAGTCAGAGAAAGACAATTACCATATGGTTTCACTTAGTTGTGGAACATGTGGATGCTTGTTTTTAAAAACTCATGTTAAGGGGCCCTGAGTTAGGCTCCCTGCTCAGCAGATAGCCTGCATCTCACTCTCTCTCTGCCTGTCACTCTGCCTACTTGTGTTCTCTCTCTATCTCTCTGTCAAATAAATAAAAATCTTTTAAAATTTTTAATAAATAAAAACTCATGTTAATAAAATCTTAGAAGTTGCAAAAAAAAAAAAACCCAAAACCCAAAAAACCTTTCAATTCCATCTTCCCCCACTCTGTTTATCATCCAAAACTCCTTTGTTAGCTCTCCCACGGATCACTGTTGTTAAAGATTATACCTACCAAATAAACTATTTGTTAATTAATAATTAATTTGTCTTATCTTAATTAAGATGAATCAGAGCCTGCCTGATTTAAAAGTGTCACTATACTGAGTTGATATGCTTCTAACCAACATGAAAAAACTGTTCAAGTGAGTCTGTGCAGCCTAATGATTGATAAAGGTACAAACATTCTCAGCTTTTAATGTATTGAGGACCTCTACTACCCTTTCCCATGCCCAAGGGCTCCTGAATCCAAGTGAAGACAAAACATTTCTTCATGATGACAGGAGAAAAACTGAATTCCTGAATTAATGCCCTAAGGGCATCCACTATTCCATGCCAGGACTGTATTTTTAAAGGGGGGGATAAAAGCAATGGTAGCAAATACGTACACAGCATTGACTACACATAAGCACTGTTCTGAGTACCTTGCATATACAACCTCATCTAACCTTTATAATAACTGTAAGAGTTGAAAAATCAAAACAAAATGTCACATACAGTTGTCTATGGACACACAGCTAATAAATGATGGAACTAAGATTTGAATCCAGGTAGTTTTGGCTTCAGAGTCTATGCTTTTAACCAATACATGTTGGTACCTCATAGAGCTAGCTAAAACTGCCAAATATATTTTATTTACTCTTTTTTTCATTCATTTATTCAACAAGTGTTTAAACATGCTAGCTCCTGCTCTCAAGGAATTCAATCTTTTTCTTTTCTTTCTCTCTCTCTCTCTCTCTTTTTTAAAGATTTTATTTATTTATTTGTTAGAGAAAGAGCGAGCGAGCACAGGCAGACAGAGAGGCAGGCAGAGGCAGAGGGAGAAGCAGGCTCCCTGCCACGCAAGGAGCCCGATGTGGGACTCGATCCCAGGACGCTGGGATCATGACCTGAGCCGAAGGCAGCTGCTTAACCAACTGAGCCACCCAGGCGTCCCTCTCTCTCTTTTTTTTAAGAGAGAGAGAATGCACATGCAAATAGGCTTGGGTAAGGGAGGTGCTGGGGAGCAGAGGGAGAGAGAATCTTAAGCAGACTCCATGCTCGGCACAGAGCCCAATACAGGGCTCATACCCACAACCCTGAGATCATGACCCGAGCTGAAATCAAGTCTCAGTGGCCAACCAAGCCACCAGGTGCCCCAAGGAATTCAGTTTTCTGAGAATGACAAATGAACACAATAGTGAGTGAAGAAATCCTCTAGAAATGTATATAGAAGGTGCTGTGCAAGCAAAGAAGGCACATCCCACACTGCAAGCTGGAGAGAGACGTGACTGTCAGGAGTGTACTTATTATAAAACATTATTTCACTCCAAATGATCCCATTAGCATTATTCAAATATCTTGAATTTAATAAAAATGTCTCTGAGAATCACTCATTGCCATTTACTATTAATCAAATATAAGGTATTAAATGTAGAAGGAAGACTTTAAAATAAAAACAGAACAAGAAAGAACAAATTGAGAACCAAGAATCAACTGTTCCCGTACTAGACTGGTAGGTGAGATTTGCCACATTGTGTATTAAAGTTGAAGAAAAAGAACGTATGAGCGAAAAGAAGTCTAGACCTTAAAATAAATACAGCTGACCCTGAACATGGGTTTGAACTGCGCAGGTCCACTTGTACAAAGATATTTTATAGTACTGAAATACATTTTCTCTTCTTTATGATTTTCTTCTCATTTCCTTTTCTCTAGCTCACTTGATTATAATACTGTATATAATACATATAACATGCAAAATACGTGTTAACTGACTGTGTTATCAGTAAGGCTCCACAGTAGGCTATTAGTTGAGTCTGGGGAGAGTCAAAAGTTTTACATGGATTTTTTACTGTGTGTGTGGTCGGGGGAAAGGTCAGTGCCTCTCACCACCATGTTATTCAAGGGTTAACTGTTATTTGCCCAAGAGGTTTGGTTTTGGGTTTTGTTTTGTTTTTTTTTTTAAGATTTTATTTATTTATTTGACAGAGAGAGTGGAGACACAAGTAGGCAGAGCAGCAGAGGGAGAGGGAGAAGCAGGCTCTCCACTGAGCAAGGAGCCTGACTCCGGGCTCGATCCCAAGACCCCGGGATCATGACCCGAGCCGAAGGCAGTCGCTTAACCAACCAAGCCACCCAGGCACCCTGATGTTTCTGTTTTTAACAGGGAAATTTTATTAGCAAAGTAGTCAATAAAATATAATAATTTTTTATGTAGTGAAGAATTTCTAAGAGCTTCTAAAATATGTCCATCAAAAGTAAAACTAAACTAGGACACCTGGGTGGCTCAGTGGTTAAGGGTCTGCCTTCAGCTCATCCCAGGGTCCTGGGATGGAGTCCCACATCTGACTCCTTGCTCAATAGGGAACCTGCTTCCCCCTCTGCTGTGCCCCCCCCTTGGACAGATAAATAAACAACTTTAAAAAAAAGTAAAACTAAACTTTAAAGACTGAATCAGTTGGAAGTGTTAGATTATCAACCCAAATACTGTCTTTAGTACCATTATTTCTCAAAACATGCTACAGAGGTTACAAGGACCCAACTGAAGACAATTTATGACGATATTTCCAACACAACTGGTTTTGGTGAGAAAGAGCCGACATCTCCAGAGAGGAATTTACTTGCTAAGGAGGGCCCATGAAAAACTGGAACAAAGTAGAAAAGAAAAGCTTTAAGAGGTTTCTGAGGATGTGAATTGAGAAGCTAGAAAGGGTGTGAAAAAGGAACGCAGAAAGAGGAACAAGGGCATGTCCTCGGGCTCACAGGAGTCACGAGGGTCTGGCAACCAAACTCCCCAAGGCCATCTCATCTGTGTTCCAACTTCCCTGTGCAGATAGCATTCTTCCCTGTGGAGACAGAATTTGCACAGAAGAGCCTGTCTCAGGGGCTCCTCAGAGCCTGACTTTTCCTTTTCAAATAAAAGTTACCCATAATTCCATGACAAATCCAGGGATTAGAATGAAAATAATGGACCGTCTTCAGGCACAGAAACAAAGACTGGGTAAAGAATTAATGTAATGGCATTAAAGATTCAAAAATCAAGTGGAATGGTGTGGAACTGTGTTTTTAAAATTCATATAAATTAATAGGCACACTTTTATAAATGGCATAGCTATTTGGAAAGCACTGCTGTTTGCTTAGGCAATATATCTTAATATTCTTCTGGGAGTGTCTCTAAAACCTCAAACACTAGAGAATTTCCATTTTTTAAAGAAATGTTGAGAGGTGCCTGGGTGGCTCAGTCCCTTAAGCTTCTGTCTTCCACTCAGGTTTGATCCCAGAGACCCTCTGATCCAGGCCCGTGTCAGGCTTCCCACTCAGCAGGGAGTTTGCTTCTTTCTCTTCCTCTGCCCATTCCCCTGCTTGTGTGCCCACACTCTCTCAAATAAATAAAATCTTAAAAAAAAAAAAAAAAAGTTGGCATTTACTTCGGATTCTTATGTCTAGAATTTTTTTCAGCTCAAAAGTAAAATTTGAATAGACATTATCTCTCACGAACAGAATTATAATTTTTATTTCCTTCCTTTTGCTTATCTGCATTTATAAAATTTCAAATGGTGAGTCCCATTTCTAATGCAATAAGAAAAACATTTTTACTTTTATTTTATTTTTTATTTTTTTTACTTTTATTTTAATGAAAGGACAACAAAATGAGGAATAAGGTATTACTTAGTTCAGGGCCAGTTCTCCAATTGATTCTCTATGGAACCTGTAGATCTATGTCTTCATAATGAGGAAATACTCTTTTTTTTTTTTTAAAGATTTTATTTATTTATTTGTCAGATAGAGAGAGAGCACAGGAGCGAGCACAGACAGACAGAGTGGCAGGCAGAGGCAGAGGGAGAAGCAGGCTCCCCACCGAGCAAGGAGCCCGATGTGGGACTCGATCCCAGGACACTGGGATCATGACCCGATCTGAAGGCAGCTGCTTAACCAACTGAGCCACCCAGGCGTCCCATAATCAGGAAATACTCTTGACACAACTTAAGTATCAGAAAATTTTTCTGGCATTGACAGAAATTTCTAGAAAAGATTCCTAAAAATATTTTTCATAGCTCAAAAAGGTCTCTTACTTTGAGCACTGGAAAACTGTCAGCAGGAGGAAAAGGATATCTGCCTCATCTTTGGAGGCTGATCAGAATTATACCAGGGCAGGACCAAGTGGGTACACTCCAGTAATTCTTTAACAGGGTGATTTAAAGGTCATCATTTTTTCCTAGTCCTCTTCGGCACCACATTTTTTATGATCCACCTAGCAATTCTGAAGGAGGTGCCTTTGTAGGCTGAGTTATAGCACTATTCCTAGCAACTGACAGTTATCAGCTTTGATCCACTTAAAAGCTTATAGAAGAAAATTGGTGGCCTGTATGCAGAAAGTTTCTTTATCTTTTTCCCATCAACTTTCCCTAACTCTGTTATCTCCTATCCTTTCATCACCACTGAACCAGAAGCTATTGTTACAAATTCCCAGACCAGGTGACTTTTTTAATTAAAGTCCAACTGACACACAATGGTACCTTAGTTTCGGCTGTACAACACAGTAATTCCACAAGTCTGTACATCACACTGGCCTCACCACAAGGGTAGCTACCGTGCCACTACACAACCTGTAATAACACTGTTAACTATTCCCTCTCCACTGTACCTTTTATCTGTGTGACTTATTCTTTCCATAACCTGAGGCCTGGATCTCTTGCTGTCCTTTACCCATTTTGTGCATCTCTCCCCCTCAACCAACAACTCTCCCCTCACACAACCATCAGTTTGTTCTCTGTTTCTGCGTTTTGTTTGTTTAGATTCTACATGAAAGTGAAATCATATAGATTTGTCTTTCTCTGACTTATTTCACCTAGCATAATGCCTTCTAAGTCCACCCATGCTGTCTCAAATGGCAAGACCTCATTTTTCATGGCTAGGTAATAGCTTTATGCATTCATCTATTAATGGACACCTGGGTAGCTCCCATATCTTGACTATTATAAATAATGCTGCAATAAACAGGGGTACATACATTTTTCAAATTAGTGGCTTCATCTTCTTTGGGTAAATACCCAGTAGTGGAATTATTGAATCATACGGTGAGTCTATTTTTAATGTTTTGGGGCACATCCAGACTGTTTTCCACAGTGGCTGCACCAGTCTGCATTCCCACCAACAGTACACAACAATTCTTTCTTTCCACATCTTCACCAACACTTGTTATTTCTTATCTTTTCGATTCTAGCCAGTCTGACAGGTGGGAGGCGATATCTCACTGTGGTTTTGATTTGCATTTCCCTGATGAGGAGTGAGATTGAGCATCTTTTCCTGAGTCTGTTGGCCACCTGGATGTCTTTGGAAAAATCAGACCCGGTCATTTTTAAGCTCCATGCTGCTATCTCTTTTCAAGCACTTTGTTTTTCCTACAACCACCACAAAATGCCAGAACAATCAAGTCTAACTAATCACTGCGCTTTTGGAAAACAAGTATGTAGCAGTTCTCTGGATATAACTGCTGTGCTTGTTAGCTCACAACAAAGCAGTGTCCCTCAGTAGCCAGTAGCAACTGGGCTGCTAACCCACCCACTCCAACCCCGATAACAACATTCTAGCTGAATGTAGCCACTTCCCTAAAAGAGCCTTGTGTTGGCCTTGACCAAGTCCCAAATGCTCTGAACTGCAGTGTCCACTGCTACAGAATGGAAATGATAGTGTGTATCTCACAGGGCAGCTGCTGAAAACCAATAAAAAAGCACATGAAACTTAAAAACGACAGTAACAAGTAACATGTACTGAGTGCTTGCTGTGCTAGATGAACTACAGTATATAAAGGGTACTTACTATCATCTGTGAAAAGAATTCATCAGGATTTGGGGCACCTGGGTGGCTCAGCCGTTGAATCTGCCTTTGGCTCAGGTCATGATCCTGGGGTCCTGGGATCGAGCCTGGCATCGGGCTCCCTGCTCAGTGGGAAGCCTATTTCTCCCTCTCCCATTCCCTCTGCTTATGTTCCCTCTCTCGCTATGTCTCTCTCTGTCAAATAAATAAATAAAATCTTAAGGGAAAAAAAAGAATTTATCAGAATTCACCCATTTCTTTTTCTTTTTCTTTTTTTTTTAAGATTTTATTTACGTATTTATTTGACAGAGACAGAGATCACAAGAGAGGAAATACAAGTAGGGAAAGTGGAGGAGGGAGAAGCAGGCTTCCCTCGGAGCAGAGAGCCCGATGTGGAGCTCAATCCCAGGACCCCAGAATCATGACCCAAGCCGAAGGCAAGGGCTTAACCGACTAAGTCACCCAGGTGCCCCAGAATTCGACCATTTCTTAATCAGCAGAAAAAATTAAAACCTCTTCACAATACTAAAATGAAAAGGGAAAAAAAAAAAAACAACCTTAAAGATGAAAACTTCCCCGGGTGCCTGGGTGGCTCAGTTGGTTAAGCAACTGCCTTCGGCTCAGGTCATGATCCCAGAGTCTTGAGATCGAGTCCCACATCAGGCTCCCAGCTCCATGGAGAGCCTGCTTCTCCCTCTGACCTTCTCCCCTCTCATGTTCTCTCTCACTGCCTCTCTCTCTCTCTGATAAATAAATAAAATCTCAAAAAAAAAAAAAAGTTGAAAATTTCCCAAACCATGAATGCTGATGTGTTAAATTAGCACAGATCTAAAAAGCTTGCACTCAGGAAGTAATTATTTTTCCTTTCCATCAGTACATTCTAACCTTGAAATTCGGCCCTTCTACCACACACTGAAATTTTCTAAGGATCATAATTCTCCCACTCTGTCAAATAAACAAAATATTAAAAAAATAAAAAATAAATAAATAAAATAAAATAAAAAGGATCATAATTCCCCCAGTGAAAGCATCTTACCACCAACTCACCAATCTCCCCAAATCCCTGGATAGGTCTTTAAGTTATAAGTATGGACAACAGTTTGTGTTATTTCTTTTCTATGTATATCTCTTCATTCCTTTAGTCATCACCTCTGCCCGTGACCTCATTATTTTGCCACTAAATTGCTATCAAAGATTCCTGGATTTCCTGTTAACTCCAACTTCCCCATCCCTGTCTTTGAGAATCCCTAAGAGGAGTGGAACATGGTGGCAAGAGATACAGCAGAAGTTGAAGGTGAAATACAGATCTAAAGACAAACAAAACAGTATGTTGGAGATCAGGGCTGATAGCAAGATCTTAGACAAGTCTCCACAGCAGCAGTAGGACCCCCAGCCCTCACCCACCCTTTTCCTCCAAAAACACCAGCAGCCAGATCTATTTTCCCTAGATCCCTAGCTGAACCCACAGGTAGGATTTCAGAGGATCCTGGCCTGGATCAGGATCCACCTCCCTAGAAAAGACCTCCAGATACTGATATATGGGGTTTCTAAATGGAAAGGTAAGTTCCCTGTCCCATTACCCTACTGTGAAATTCCATTAATTGGCTTTTTTCATTCCTCACTCTTAAATATAAGCAGACAAAGATGAACCGGACATCAAGGGAAAGCCTCCAAGAAAGAAAGAGATCAAAACAAGCACAAAAGAGGAATCTAGAGGCAAATGTAGGAAAGAAAAGAAAACCTAAGGAAAAAATAAAAACTGAAATTGATCACAAATCACTTTTTTTTTAAAAAAAGATCACGTAAAATGAACTTTATTTTATTTTATTTAAGATTTTATTTATTTATTTGTCAGATAGAGAGAGAGCACAGGAGCGATCACAGGCAGACAGAGTGGCAGGCAGAGGCAGAGGGAGAAGCAGGCTCCCTGCCAAGCAAGGAGCCCGATGTGGGACTCGATCCCAGGACACTGGGATCATGACCTGAGCCGAAGGCAGCCACCCAACCAACTGAGTCACCCAGGCATCCCTGAACTTTATTTTAAAACTCATAAAAGGCTTCACGATATCAGTGAAAACAGAATCACCATTTCTTCCATTTTACACCGTCACAAGACAAAGAATATATTAAAAGTTCTGAGAAAACCTAAACATAAAAGCTAAAACTATAAAACTCTTAGAAGAAAACACAGAGCAAAAGCTTCATTACAATGGATTTGGAAATGACTTCTTTGATATAAATCCAAAAGCACAGACAAGAAAAAATAAATTGGACATTAAGATTAAAAACTTGTGGGGACATCTGGGTGGCTCAGTGGGTTAAAGCCTCTGCCTTTGGCTCAAGTCATGATCTCAGGGTCCTGGGATCGAGCCCCACATCAGGCTCTCTGCTCAGCAGGGAGCCTGCTTCCCCTCTCTCTCTCCCTGCCTCTCTGCCTACTTGTGATCTCTCTCTCTCTCAAATAAATAAATAAATAAATCTTTAAAAATAAAAAAAAAAGATAATAACTGTCCATCAAAGGATGCTATCAACGGAGTAAAAAGGCAACATGGAATGGGAGAAGATATTCGCAAATCACATACCTGCTAAGAAATTAATATCCGGAATATACAAAGAACTCCCATAATGCAACAACAAAATAATCCAACTAAAAATGGGCAAAGGACTTGAGGTCAACATCGTTATTCATAAGAGAAATGCAAATCAAAACCACAATGAGATACCACTTCAAACCCATTAGGATGACTACTATCAAAAACAAACAAACAAAAAAACAACAGAATATATATAAGTGTTGTTAAGGATGTGGAGAGGAACTGGAACTCTTGCACACTGTTGGTGGGAATGTAAAATGGTGCTGTCACTATGGAAAACAGTGTGGCGTCTCCTTTAAAAAAAAAACAAAACAAAGATAAAATTAGCACATGATCCAGCAATTCCACTTTTGGGTATATCCTCAGAAAAACTGAAAGCAGAGCTTCAGAGAGATATATATAGACCCATATTCAAAGGTTAAAACAACCCAAGTGTGCACCCGTGGGTGAATGGATAAACAAAATGTGGCACGTACATATGATGGAATATTATTTAGCCTTAAGAAAGAAGGGGATTCTGGGGCGCCTGGGTGGCTCAGTGGGTTAAAGCCGCTGCCTTCGGCTCGGGTCATGATCCCAGGGTCGTGGGATCAAGCCCCGCATCGGGCTCTCTGCTCTGCGGACAGCCTGCTTCCTCCTCTCTCTCTCTGCCTGCCTCTCTGCCTACTTGTGATCTCTGTCTATCAAATAAATAAATAAAATCTTTAAAAAAAAAAGAAAGAAAGAAAGAAGGGGATTCTGACAGATGCTACAACATGGCTGCCACGGAAGGACATGACGATTGGTGGAATAAGCCAGTCACAAAACGTATCGTATAAGTGCATGATTCCACTTACATGCAGTTCCGACAGCAGTAAAATTCACAGATATGGGGTGCCTGGGTGGCTCAGTTGGTTAAGTGACTGCCTTCGGCTCAGGTCATAATCCCAGAGTCTTGGGATCCAGTCCCACATCAGGCTCCTAGCTTCATGTGGAGTCTGCTCCTCCCTCTAACATTCTCCCCTCCCATTCACTCTCTCTCAAATAAATAAATAAAATCTTAAAAAAAATTCACAGATATGGAAAGCAGAATGGTGGTTGCCAGGGGCTCTGGGAGGGGGTGTAGAGAGTTGATTTTTTAAATTTAATTTTTATTAATTAATTAAATTTTTGATTTATTTAACTTTAATTAATCACATTATATTTAATTTAATTTTGATTTATTATATTTTATATATTATTAATGTATTACTATATTGAATTATATTTGATTTTAATTAATTGATTAATTTTTAATTGTTCTATGTGTATAGAGTTTCAGTTTTGCAAGAAAAATAGATCCGGAGATGGATGGTGGGGGACGGTGGGAATGTACTTCATAACCCTGAACTGTACACTTAAAAATGATTAAAGTGGGGTGCCTGGGTGGCTCAGTGGGTTAAGCCTCTACCTTCGGCTCAGGTCATGGTCTCAGGGTCCCGCACTGCGCTCTCTGCTTGGCAGGGAGCCTGATTCCTCCTCTCTCTCTCTCTCTCTCTGCCTACCTGTAATCTCTCTCTCTGTCAAATTAAAAAAAAAATCTTAAAAAAAATGATTAAAGTGGTAAATTTCACATCATCTGTATTATTTCACCACAATTTTTAAAAAATCAGAAGATGATTTTCAACCTGTAATCTATATGCAGCTGAAATATTAATCAGGTGTTAGGCAATGAAAAAGTCCTTTCCTGACATGCAAGGCTTCAAAAAATTCATGTCCCGGACACTCGCAATTAGAAAGCTACTGGCAGACTTCCCCCAACAAAATAAGAAAGTAAAACAAGAGGAAAGTATTCCGACAAAAGAGAAAACTTAACCAAAAATGAGAAAAACAGACACTAGATCTCAAACACAGGAGAAAAAAGGAAAATTCCTGCATCAGAGCCAGGCAGATCGGTGCATAAACAAACAGGGCTCTGATGGAGAGCTGGAGGGTGGGAGCTAGCAGAAGCAGGAAATGGAAAGAGAGGCCGAGCAGACAGGAAGGTCAGTGAAGAGACAGAATGAAGCTCTGCGAACGTGAAAAACCGTGACAGCGACAATTAAGCTAGAATTGCTGGAGGCTATGGTCAGAAGGTATCTGAATTCATGATTTTGAAAATGGCGTAGCACCTGTTAAGACAAAATTCCAATTTCAGGTCTGAGAGGCTTTAAGAAAAAAATTATACTTCCATGCGTTCCATGAAGAATTTATGGTTTACAAAGACATGCTCACCATCCTTTTAGATGGAAATGTTGAGGACTTTGGGAGGGAGGGATTTAGGAAGCTCTCCACAGATGACCTCATTTTTCTCAGGAAAATAAGAAGTGAGGTCATCCCTAGGGAGCAAGGGGAGCAAGGGTGGGGTAGGGTCCTTGAGAAGTAAATGGTGCTTGAAACAGGCCACAGTCAAGAACTTAAACCAACAAACTAGAAACAAGGAGCTAGCGGGCAGGGCAGGCACACTGAAGCCAGAAGAGCACTGGCCTCAATGGGCCCCAATGGCATTTTGGGTGGATGCAAGGTTCTCCCAGAAGGACTCAGCATCTGACTGCTGCTCAAGTAGGAGCAGCACCTGCTGGTGACTTCCATTTCTACCAACTAAAAATCCTCTAAATTGCACAGAGGGGCACCTGGCTGATTCAGTCAGTGGAGCATGCCGCTCTTGATCTTGGGGTTGTGAGTTCGATCCCCACACTGGGTGTAGAGATTACTTGAAAATAAACTTTTTTAAAAGAAATTGCACAAAGACAGACATATTCAAGAATGTTCATGGTGGGGGCCGCCTGGGTGGCTCAGTGGGTTAAAGCCTCTGCCTTCAGCTCAGGTCATGATCCCAGGGTCCTGGAATCGAGCCCCACATCGGGCTCTCTGCTCAGCAGGGAGCCTGCTTCCTCCTCTCTCTGCCTGCCTCTCTGCCTACTTGTGATCTCTGTCTGTCAAATAAATAAATAAATAAAATCTTAAAAAAAAAAAAGAATGTTCATGGTGGAACCATTTATAACAGAATAATTGAATCAATGGATAAACTGTGGTTGATTCATGCAAGGAAGACCATGCCACCAGTAAATGAATGACCAACCGGTATCAGCATAGTTATATATCAAAACTATAATGGGGGGGGGGGCGGGAGCAAGTGCAGAAGGACTGATATACTATGAAGTCATTTATGCACTTCATATAAATTTCACGCGCGCGTGTATAAATGGTAAAAGAACAGAAACAGGGTGGGGAATGACAGTGAGGGCAATGGAAAGGGGGGCGGGACTTCAGCTCTACAGTTAATGTCTCCTTTTACCCAAAAATTGAAAATCTAAGTAGGGAGTGCACTATGGATGTTTAAAATATTTGTTCTTACCATTTCAAAATTCTAACAGAATTCCACTTAAGCTAGAGAGGAGAGACAAAATGCTTGAAAGAGCCCTAGGTTTAGAGTCAGAAGAATCTGGCTTTAGTCCCGGCTCTGCCACGGACCACACGACCTTGGATAATCATCAACTTATCCCAGGTCCGTGAAATGAGGATAATGGTTTTGTCTGAGCCAACTCACAGCCTCTCAGGTTCTTGCCAAAGACTCTAACCCGAGTTCTCGGCTGCACATTTTAAAACAGTGGATTACAAGAAACAACAGCCAGGGAGGAATGCCTGAAAGACCTAGAGTCCACCCATTCCTGGATGTTGTCGTTGGACCCCATCCAGCCTCAAGGAACTGTGAACTTGAACGACATTGTTGTAACCCCTCAGAGAACTGCTTCTATTAAAATGTATTCTGGTATAATCTCATAAGCCCTACCCAGCCAGATATTATAGGGACTAGGCGAGAGAAATGTACCCTGCCACTTCTCCCACTGAATTTCAGAAGTACCAGGCGTAAGACACACGGTGTTCCTTTTTTAACACTCTGTGGAACATTGTCTCAGGTCTCTGGACCAAGAAAAACTGTGACCCAGAGGATTTATTCTTTTCATCTAATGACCATGTTATTTTTATGAACAAAGTTTCCCTCTCTTTCTTGGCTGGTATAGCCCAGCTCTAGCAATTACAAATGACTTTATGGAAACAAGTTGCTTTCCCACTGGTTTTATTCAACAACCCCCTTTTTCCCCTTCACTGCAAGGTCCTTCTCTATTTTTTTTTTAAATTGTTTAATTCTATGTTTTTCTACAGATTACTTCCAACTTTCTCTGGGACACGAGAGGGTATGAATAAGCGAGTTAAATGAACTCACACTTTCTATAAGGACAAGATAGAGCATGTTGAAAATCAGAAAATGAGATGCAAATACAAACTGTTCTTTATTGGTGAAAAAGGAAAATTCACTACGGAAAAATGAAATTGTATGTGCTTTCAGTAAATGAGACTTTTTAAATACTTCACAATGCCAAGTTACTTGAAGACATCCATATTCTAGTTCTAATCTCTAGGAAGTTCACATCACCTGTAGTTTCAGTACCCTGGAGACCCCAAATCAATGGAGAGTCTTGGCTAGAAGCAATGGATTCACAGTGCCTCTGGTGGGGGTCGTGGGGGGGTAATAAATTGGCTTATTATTATTCACAAGAGAAATATTTTCCTGAGAGTTCTTGGCCCTCAAGAATATATATTTTGGGAGCACCTGGGTGGCTCAGTGGGTTAAGCCTCTGCCTTCAGCTCAGGCCATAATCCCAGCCTCACATCCGGCTCTCTGCTCAGCAGGGAGCCTGCTTCCCTTCCTCTCTCTCTCTGCCTGCCTCTCTGCCTACTTGTGATCTCTCTCTGTCAAAAAAATAAATAAAATCTTTAAAAAAAAAGAATATATATTTTTAATGACTGTACTCCTCATGAATATATTATTACTCTGCCTCTCCCCTAGGCCCCCATTCCCTGCCCCTCAATCTCCTCTCTCTTCTCGATCAGCAGTCCAGGCTGTTCTGATCCCTCTGCCCAGGCCCCTCCCATTACAGCAAAGCAAACACAGACTGAATATTCCATAACATGCCACCGCACTAATATGAAAAGAGGCCACCTTAAACACCACACACATCCTCAAAAAGCTGCTAAGATCATCGGATCTTACAAGAATTGCTTAAACTTTCCTAATGAAAAGAAACAAGTACTTGGGTTCATTGGCCATTCAGTAAACTTGGCTTCAGGTGAATTGGCTTCTTCCCCAACGAAGTAGCTGTGTAACTGACATGTCACTTCTCTCTGGTCCCCACTCCAGGAATAACCTCAGCCCTGCTCAACTCCCATCATTTAGTTCTTGTTAGCCCCCTCCTGGCATCTCGTACTGGAGTATATACTGCAAGCATCCTGGCATTGATCTAGGGGCTGTGGGCCCAAACACCAACTTGAAATGCCAGCCAATTGGAGAAGCCCTTCCCTTTGAAGCTCACAGTGGAGCCCAACTGCCCCTTCAGGGCAGCTCCCTCAACCCTGCGTCTTCTGCAGATTCTAGACAGTGAGCCCGGGGAAGGGACTATGTCTTGTTTACTGTTTACCTCTATCATCTGGCGCTGTGTGTAGCATATAGTGGGCACATAATAAATGTTTGAGGAAAGATTAAAAGAGTGAAGAAATGAAGGAACAAACTGGAACAATGTAGCTGGGGAAGCTGTTAGCTCCCGGCCCCGCTTAGAATTTAGTACTAAGAAATAGGGGTGCCTGGGTGGCTCCATCTGTTAAGTGTCTGCCTTAGGCTCAGGTCTTGATCCCAGGGTCCTGAGTTTGAGTCCCACATCAAGCTCTCTGCTCAGCAGGGAGTCTGCATCTCCCTCTCCCTCTGCTCTACCCCACTCGTTCTCTCTCTCTCAAATAAAGAAATACAATCTTAAAAAAAAAAAAAAAAAGAACTTAGTACTAAGAAATGCTTCCACTTCCTTGGAGGAATAAGTTGGATTTGGGTTGTTGTTTTGTATTATTTTTATTGTTTCTTTCCTGAAAATAAGAGCCATACAATTCATGTTCCCTTTTCATTTGGTGTCCAAACACACAGAGCTCCCTATGAGGTCAAACTGTAGCAATTATGTAAGTCCTCCTACATCCAGTTTTCCCTGGACTTTGTCTTATTTTTTTGTTTTTGATTTTTATTGACATATCACACCTTATCTTACATGTATTTGTTGTGATCATCTTAAATCCTTCATGAATAAAGTATGGAATAAACAAATTAAAAAACTAAATGAACAAATAAGTAGGCAAACAAAAATTCAGAAAATACACTTTACAAGAATTTTTTTACACACATTTAAATAAAAACAAAAATAATTTCAAAATTCAGGTTTTCCCAAGTCATAGGATTTTTATTTAAGTTCCAACTTCCTCCTTCAATATCTCTACTTGAATGTGCTCTACTTCCTCTCATTTTTTTAAATGATTTTATTTCTTTATTTGACAGCGATCACAAGTAGGCAGAGAGGCAGACAGAGAGAGAGGGAGAGAAGCAGGCTCCCCACTGAGTAGAGAGCCCAATTCGGGGCTCGATCTCAGCACCCTGGGATCGTGACCTGAGCTGAAGACAGAGACTTTAACCCACTGAGCCACCCAGGCGCCCCAACTTCCTTTCATTTTTGACAAGATTTTTTTTTCCCCCTCACCAAATGACCAGAATTCTTAGCCATAGAAAACTGAATCGCCCTCAAATGTCTTCCTGGATGTATTTTAAGGTCAAATGTCTATTTCTACTAGTCATGATCTTTTTCTTGGATTTTCAAGGTTCCAGAGGAACTTTAGTCCCGAACTCTTCTGGGGAAAGGAGGGGATTGAGGGACTGGAGGAATTCTGTTAAGTTTACAAAGCTCAACTAGTCCTGCTGAACTGTAGTCCAATGGCTGCATGTACATGGTGAACTTCTCAGAACAGAAATGACGGAAATGTTTGGAAAAATATGTGCAGGATCTCACTATGACCAAACAAGCATTTCTGTCCAGTGGTTCAAGTAACGTAACTGTACGTGCATTTTTACACATGTTTCTGTTGGACAGTATTTTCCCAGTGATGAGGGATGTGCTGTCTTTAAAATTCCAAACACTAGTCTTTCCAAGACATTTAAAAGAAGTATTTCTAAATTTGAAATGTTTGCCAGCAAATACAACAGCCAAAAATATGTTGGCTGTTGAAATGAGGAGTTTGTTTCTGAAATGTACTATTTTTTAGAAAAAATATTTGTCAATTTTAGTGGCAGCTGCAAAGCTGCTTTCACACTCAGAACTTAATTTACTTTTACAAATGGGCAAAGGCAGAGTGACTGGATTTTTCCTTTTGGCCGGTGTACTACAGCAACAGACCCAAGTCACTCACGCCTTTATCACCAGATGTACCAGTGTCTGCTTGGCCAGGGACCCATTCTTTCTCTTTAACTGTGTTCACTGACACCAGAAACCCTTCTCAGATAATGGTCCGATTTGTCTTATAATGGCCAAGTCCCACGAGAGCCCTCAATCACGTGTATATGGTTGCTAAGTTTTTATTTAATTCAGAAGCTTCTGGGTTCAATTTTCTTCTCGCACTCAGGCTTAAAATAAATATTATCAAAACATGAAGCAGAGTCATGGAAAGTTGAAAGTTCCAGATGGGACCATATTCATTCATTCATTTAACAAAGACCAGTTGAGTGCTTACTACCTGTCAGGCACTGTATCAGGCATTGGGGAATACAAAGATGAGTAAGTGTAAAAGATTTTCCAGAGACAGGAAGAGTATGTTTGAGGAGCAAAAACAACAGCAGGAACTAACTGCCTGGGGAAGTCCAAACAAGGCTTGTCATAACAGGCTTAAACAGAAAAGGACCAATTTCTAGCACCCTACCCTTAAGGTCTCCCTGCTAAAGCAGGTAGGACCTGGCAAATGTAGACTGATGGATGAGAAGACTGGCCAGGACAAGAGATTCTGTTCATGTTATAAATCATTAATAAGTGCAAAATCACTTCCTCCAGTCCACCACAGCAGAGCCAAGGGTTAAGAAATGGATTTGTAGGGACGCCTGGGTGGCTCAGTTGGTTAAGCAGCTGCCTTCGGCTCAGGTCATGATCCCAGCGTCCTGGGATCAAGTCCCACATCGGGCTCCTTGCTCAGCAGGGAGTCTGCTTCTCCCTCTGCCTCTGCCTGCCACTCTGTCTGCCTGTGCTCACGCGCTCTCTCTCTCTCTCTAACAAATAAATAAATAAATAAATAATCTTTAAAAAAAAAGAAATGGATTTGTACTTCTGGAGGGTAAGAAAAATCCTTTAAATCTAAATGCTGTATATCATAGGATTAAAAGGCAAACCACGGTTCACATTTATTTTCTACACAATGGATATGTTTTATCTACTTTTACGAGGACTTTTTTGTACTATATAAGTGCTATGTGTTTATTAAAGTGGTTTTTTTAATAAGACGGAAAACAAAAAAATGAATTATATCTATCCATAAAGTTTTAGACAATTTTTATCTCTAGCATAGGTTTTTTATTCTGCTTTTACAAAGTTGCTAATTATACCACAAATTTGTTTTCTTCCGCTACATATTAACCATTAGCATTTCCATGTTGTTAGTCTCCATAAATGCCTTTATAATTCTTATATTATAATACTGATTGTATATAAAAACTTGAACTGGAAAAGAACAGCAAGGGTTAGTCTCCTCAGCTTCTCAAGAAAACAAAAAAAAAAAAAAAAGAAAGAAAGAAAAAAGTTCTGTTACTGTTTAACCTCTTTTCATTTATCATTGGTCAATAAATTACCCAAAAAGTATTCAGGTACAGCTTGCATGTTTCAGGAATTATGCTAGGTGGTTAGCAAGATAATCAGTCCTTAAGAGTATGAACTCCAAGGCCAAAGGGAAACATACTCCCTCACCTTCCTTAATTCCTGGCTATTGTTACCACTGGGCTCCTGCTCTGTTCTGCACAGATTAAATCAAGTAATTATTGAGTCATATCATGAGACTATGCCCAGTAGGACAGAAGCAGTGAATGGTCAGCAGTAATAAGGACCCAGGCTCATCTGAGCCAGAATATGAAGTCTGGCCTCAATATCCCTACCCAGGGTAAGAGAAGCAAGGACTAGCATCCATCCACCGCTGGCTGGGTATCAAGTGAAGGACAGCGCTTCCCAGGCAGGCCTGAGACACCAGAGCCATCAAGTCCGGGAAGCTGAATGGTCTTGTGAGGAGGCAAAGCCATGTCACCAAATTATTTGGGAACTAGTGGTTCAGAAGACCCGAGTTCCAGTCCTCGTTTTGGCCCAAACACAGAGAACACATTTAACATATCTGAACCCTACTCTTCTCACCCATAACATAAGGGTGCAGCTAGACATTCTCTAAGAGCCCTTCTAGCTGGTTAAATCTGTAATTCTTGCGATGTTAGAAAAAGCAGAACTCATAGTCCCCAGAAGTACCAAACTCAACCATCTTACCACTTCTCAAGCATTATTTCAAATACCAGGTATGAAGAAAAACCAGTTCCTAGCTGCTCTAGAAGTTATGTATACCCTTCTAGTTCAGTTACTGAGTTATTCCGGGTAGTGATCAATCTCGAGTCTGGCTGGCAATGCCCATGAGGCTGGAGGACGGTGCGGGGGAGTGTGCTGAGGCTCTGAACCCTGGACAGTCATTGTGTTCTCTCCTATGGCCACAAGCTGATCACCCACCCCATGGACCCACAGAGAGTAGAGAGGGTCTGATCAGTTCAAATCTTCCCTTATAATAGAAAAGAGTAAAGATTCACTTTAAATGACTGAAGGTCATGGCACATTCTCATTATATAACATTCTCTGACAGTAGATAAATTCTCTTATTATTAAAGATTATTTTCATTTTTTTCTCAAAATGATTATCATTTCCATGCTGTTAGGGTTTTCTTTGTAATTTTTTTAATAGACAATAGTCCATGCCATTTTTTTTTAAAGATTTTGTTTATTTGTGAGATAGAAAAGACAGACTGTGGGTACAAGAGAGCACAAGCAGGGGGTTGGGGGGAAGGGAGAATCAAACTCCTCCCTGAGTAGGGATCCCAACCTGAGGCTTGATCAGGACCCAAGGATCACTAACTGAGCTGAAGGCAGACGCCCAACCTACTGAGCCACCTAGGCACCCCAGTCCATGCCATTTAAAAACAAAATTTATAAGACTACTGCCCCAATAAGTACAAAATATTTTTAAAGCTTTATTTATTTAAGTAATCTCTACACCAAACTTGGGGCTCGAACTCACAACCCAGAGATCAAGAATCACATGTCCTACCTACTGATCCAGCCAGGTGCCCCACTACAAAATATTCTATCAAACAATTTAGACACCAATTTGTGAGATATAAAATTGATATACACCCAGTAGGTAACAAAGCTTGCACTTAATAATTGACTTTGCACCTAATAATCTGGGAATTACCTCTATTCTACCTACCTCTGGAAATCAAAGTCTATGATTTAAAAAGAAAAAAAAAAAAAGGAAGAACACTCCATATAGTAAACAAGTGGAAAACAGAGCATGCATTCTACCTTGCATCATGGGAATTATAGTCAATTATTCTTTTTTTTTTTTTCTAGATTTTATTTATTTATTTGACACAGAGAGAGAGCACAAGCGGGGGAGCAGCAGGCAGAGGGAGAAGCAGGCTCCCTGCTGAGCAAGGACACCCGCCCCCCAATGTGGGACTCGATCCCAGGACCCTGGGATCATGACCCGACTCCAAGGCAGACGCTTAACCAACTGAGCCACTCAGGCGCTCTTAGAATCAATTATTCTTAACAAAAGAATCATGACTTATCTGAAGATCATACATCCAAAAAGAAAACAAAGGCACCATCAACTCTCAATTACCCAAGCACACATATTCCTTTTGGTGCATTAGTCAGAGTCCCAACTTTTGGCCGAGGACATTAAACAGAGGTGATCAAGTTTGTGTGTCTGCCAGTATGCACGCTTCTGTAGGTAGTGAGCCCACCCAGCAGTGCATTTAGAATTTTGTTCATGACAAGGCAGTGGGAATGTTAAAGCTACTTTGATCCTGTGAAACGGCACCATTATCTGTTGGTGCTAGTACAACACAGGTGGTTATTGGGGCCCAGTCACCTAACTACAAAGCAAAAGGATCTCATGTTGGCACAAGGAGGGGACGGGCAGGTACAAAGAAGAAAATCAGCATCCATTCAGCTTGCTGATTCTCAGACCATCATCCCTCAGCTTCAACTGAGCGTTTGATAAGTATAAGCTGAGTAGCTCAAATAAACACAGAGTAGGGGCACCTGGGTGGCTCAGTGGGTTAAGCCTCTGCCTTCAGCCTGGGTCATGATCACAGGGCCCTGGGACTGAGCCCTGCATTGGGCTCTCTCCTCAGCAGGGAGCCTGCTTCTCTTTCTCTCTTTCTGCCTGCCTCTCTGACTCCTGTAATCTCTCTCTCTGTCAAGTAAATAAATAAATAAAATCTTTAAAAAAAAAAAAAAACACAGAGAGACTACTGAATAGCTCTACTTCAGCGGCTCACATTTCTACCTCTTCGAAAAAGAATAGATGACTTCACAGACGGCCATGAGAGTTTACAGGGTCCAGACTTAACCATCTACTAGAAAATTGTTTTAAATATAGGAAACGATTATTTTGAGACTGTGACAGGCAACGCAAGAGAAAGGAAATGAGCGAGGGGAGCCTTCTGATGGCCAGTGTTTCCAACCTGGACACAATGTGCAGACCCTAGCAAGACAAGGGGAATATGAAATAGAGCCTGAGCCTCACTGAGATCAGAATTCAGAAAGACCCAGGTGGCTAGAGCAGGGAAGGAAACAAGGTTGGGTAAAGGAAGAAGCTGAGGCTGCTGGACAGCCTCCCCTCAAAACCCTCGCCCCACAGTGAGCTCTGTGGGTTAAATGGCCCTGCAGAGTTGTCATCAGCTGGCCTAGGTGGCCTTCACATTCCCACCTCAACAGCCGCTGGATGTGAAAACCCTATCCCCACCCCTCCCCAGGAAAGGGGCACAACACCAAGCAAGGGGGTTCACTGCTGCAGAGGCAAGGCCCAGAGGCTGGGCGAGTCCTCCATTAAAGAAAGATCTGGACGGCACATCAGTGTCTACTACAGGGCACTCTTAAAATCATGTCTAATGGAGCGCCTGGGTGGCTCATTGGTTAAAGCCTCTGCTTTCAACTCAGGTCATGGTCCCAGGGTCCTGGGATCGAGCCCCGCATCGGCTCTCTGCTGGGCAGGGAGCCTGCTTCCCTTCCCCTCTCTTCCTGCCTCTCTGTCTACTTGCAATCTCTGTCTGTCAAATAAATAAATAAAATCTTTTTAAAAAAATCATGTCTAGTTATTTTACATCCCTGTTTGAAACACTTCAAAGGCTCCCCAACAAAGGCTCCCCAACAAAAGCTCCCCAACAGCATTCCAAGCTCTTCAAGATCTGGCACCTGCCCACTTCTTCAACGCTATCTCTTAACACTGTTGGCAGAGGCCCAAGGCTACACACACAGCAAGTGAATCGAAGCTCTCTTTAACGGCCCGTGTTCTCTCTCCCTGTTCATCTTTGCACATGCTGCTTCTCCTGCCCCAGCCCAGCTGGGGGGAAGCTACCTGCCTTTGAGCTCTCCACGAACCCCATCCCCGACTTTCAACTCAGTATGGATATCACAGCTGTCGGCCCTGCGCGTCTGAAATCCCAAGTGGACCATAAGCTCCTTGAGAGAACCACTTTCTTCCTGGAAGCCGCGGCACCAGACACCAAGGCTGAGGCAGAAAGTAGGTACTGAACACACGTGTGGGGCATCGATGAAGGGAGGGATGGACAGACTCACGAAGCAATCTCACCAGATACTTCCTATCTCAAACTGCACCTAGAGTCACTTCTCTGGCCCCACAAGGCTGCTGTCCCACCTCCCCTCCCCACCCTCCAGTCCTAGAGATTTTGCCTTCCCCATGGTCTGGGACAAGGCCCGTTTGCTCTTGTCTGATATGGTCGAGGAGCAGGAAGATGCTCGCACCATCCCTCTGGCCCTGCCACCCTGGCTGTGACCTGCACACCTGTTTTCCTCTCCTGAGCCCTCGGCTCTTCCCTGGGCCATCCACCACCACCCCTAGCCCCTTCACAAAATTCTCTTCCCTGTGCTGCAATGCACATTTTTCATTTCAAAACAATTCACTAAGATGCCTGGGTGGCTCAATCATTAAGCAACTGCCTTCGGCTCTGGTCATGATCCTAGGGCCCTGGGATCGAGCCCTGCATTGGACGCCCTGATCAATGGGAAGCCTGATTCTCCCTCTCCCACTCCCCCTGCTTATGTTCCTTCTCTCGCTGTCTCTCTCTCTCTCTCTCTGTCAAATAAGCAAATAAAATCTTTTTTAAAAATTCATTAGCTTCTTTATTTTAAGCAATAGAAACAGTGCTACATTTATTATTTTATGACTAGAAATGGTGCTACATTTATTATTTTATGACAGAAAACATCAGGCTCTGGTCTAGGACAACTTTCCCCAAAATCCCTACCTGTAGAGGGAATGAGTATCCAATATAAATTTTTTTTGGCATTTCCAGTCTTTATTAACTGACACTTCTCAATATCTAGAATACAAGGAAGCTTGTACTTATAATAATATAAAAGGACTCTGAAATTTTGCAATGTACCAAAAGACTATGAACCTCAAAGAAAACTTCAGTTATATTCAATATTTTCATAATATTCATCATTTGACAACATGACAAAATGTGACAATATTCACCAATATGACACTATATTGGTCAATTTATTCCTCAATTACAGCAGAAAACTGAGAAAGTTAAAGGTATAGACCTATCCTCAAGAAGACCCACTCTAGACAAAATTATATTAAAGTTTCAGCCAGACTGGTAAGCGCTATATAGGTCCTAGAATAACAGTCACTAATGCTCAACACATCTGAGAATAAAAGGGTCCAACAGTGAAAACATGTCTTTCCCATCTCATTCCCTAGAAAGGACAAGTGAAGAACGAAATAGACAAAGGCTTGAAGAGCAAACAAGAACACAAATATCTACAAAAACTAAGTAACTAATCCTTGAATCATCTAAAATGGATTATAATCTCTCCTATGTCATACATGTTCAAATAAATTCTGCCCTTTTCTGTGTTTGTTGAAACTGAATTTGGCCATGCCCTGATCATTATTATAAAATGTAATAAAATATCTGCAAAAGCAAAGTTCATTCCAAATATCAAAGGCCCAAAACTGCTCTCAAAGATTCATGTACAAATGGAATTCACAGAATGTAGATAATTCTTGAGGCTTGACTCATAAGACTAAACATGGTTGAAAGGACAAGATCACAAAAATTATCGACCCGCAGTCAATGCAAAGTGTGTCTGTCCAAAAATACATCTGCTCACTGCATACAATTCTGTTAAAAAAAAAATAGAGGGACGCCTGGGTGGCTCAGTTGGTTAAGCGGCTGCCTTCGGCTCAGGTCATGATCCCAGCGTCCTGGGATCGAGTCCCACATCGGGCTCCTTGCTTGGCAGGGAGCCTGCTTCTCCCTCTGCCTCTGCCTGCCTCTCTCTGCCTGTGCTCACTCTCTCTAACTAATAAATAAATAAAATCTTTAAAAAAAAAAAAAAATAGAAGGCTGTATAAAAGAAGTTATAATGAATCAGGATTATGTTAAGAAACAATTGTTTTTTTTTAAGATTTTATTTATTTATTTGACAGACAGAGATCACAAGTAGGCAGAGAGGCAGGGGAAGGAAGGGGGGAAGCAGGCTCCCTGCTGAGCAGAGAGCCCGATGTGGGGCTCCATCCCAGGACCACGAGATCAGGACCTGAGCAGAAGGCAGAGGCTTAACCCACTGAGCCATCTAGGCACCCCAAGAAACAATCGTTTCTTATTTGTAACCTTTATGCTGTAATAAAATTTAGAGTGAAGAACGATACTGAAGTTTTAAATATAAAAGAATAAAGAAAAACTAAGCATATTTACCAACAAATAACACCTAATTCATGACAAAATAGAGTGCTTACTATGCACTGTTTTATGTACACATGTGATTTCAACCTCATAAAACACTGCTGACACGGATACTAACACCACCAGTTTACAGACAACAAGGGCTCCTTCTCCAGGTGGCTCAGCCTGGGGGCCAGGTCTCAGAGCCCCAGCTGTCTCACTCTTGAATCCAAATTCTCAATCTCTATTTCATATAATCAATCCCAGAATGAGGCGGTCAGGATAAGTAAACACTTCAAGTAATTATATAACTCATGCTTAATAACATCAACACTTGTTCTTAATCAGTCGTGATGGACACTCCTTGACCCACTACATAAATATCTGGAATATGATTTAGGTATTCTTTGGTGACTTACACGCACCATTATTAATATTCATTTTACTGCCCTTATCTCTAATTAAAGCCATGTACGGATTGTATGCAGCTCTTCATTGAACTCATCCCAAGGAGTACATCATTCAAGCTGACATTTTTCAGGATGCACAAAGAACTAACTGCTTCTCATCCTGGCTCTGCCAAGTTCCCAGGCCATAACCATGACCGTGACCATGCCCCTGCCACTCCCGGAGCTTCCTTCCTCTGCGGTGACACAGAGACCTACAGCTCCACCTGCCTTGCAGAGCTTGCTAAAAGGCTCAAGGGAAACAACACAAACATGATCAAGACGCTGTAAATTGCGAAAGGACTGTAGGTTTTATTATTTCCCTTCAGTGAAATGCTTGGATTATATACTCTTCTCCAATCCTGTTTTAAAGAGAAATGAAATTGGGGCGCCTGAGTGACTCAATGGGTTAAAGCCTCTGCCTTTTGCTCAGGTCATGCCAGAGCACTTAAGGCTGTGAGAAGTTTGTGTTTCCCCAAGTGGTGTGAACACGCAGTATCTTAACCATTGGACATTTAGCAATAAATGCAGCAAAAGGCTTCATGATAGATTAAATTCATTAAAGGAGGAATTAATCAGGACTTTTCCCATTCCTTTAGAGAAAGTAATCTGTGTTATATCTTGACACAAAGGATCAAATGCTCCTCTAAGCAATATCCCATAAAGTAACCCAAGACAAGAAACAATCATGCTAACAGCTTCAAAGGTCATTGGAAGACATAAAGTTTCCTCTAAAAAACAAACCAGGATCTGACACATATGAACAGATAATTCACATGAGAGGAAACACATAGACTAAACAGACACATGCAAAAAAGTTCACCTTCCCTAATGGACAAAGAAGTTGATATATATACCTCTACACGGTACAGACACTAACCAATTTGGAAATTAATTTGATAACATATTGCCTGAATCATAAAAATACTCATGCAATTTGACTCAGTAATCCCACTCCTGGGATTATTTTAAGAATTTGTTAGAAACAAAAAGATACATGAATACAGATACACATAGATATATAGATCCTCAAAACATTGAAATGCTTTGTAAAATTTGGTACATCAATGTGAAAAAAAAGTTTTTAATCAAAACAAAAGCAATCATTATTCTATGCAAAATATTAAATAAGAAAATACTAAGTAGGGGTACCTGGGTGGCTCAATTGTTAAGCGTCTGCCTTCGGCTGAGGTCAGGGTCCCAGGGTCCTAGGATCCAGCCCCTGCTCAGCATGAAGCCTGCTTCACGCTCTCCTCCCTCTCCAACTCCCCTGCTGTGTTCCCTCTCTCGCTGTATCTCTGTGTCAAATAAATAAATAAATGAAGTGAAAAATCTTCAAAAATAAATAAAATACTAAGTAAGATAAAAAACAAATGGGTTCAATAGGAGTGTAACCGTACAAATGTATGGGCAAAAAGGTAAAGTGCAAAATAAAAATTGTTGTGTTAGAGTGATGCCACTTAGAAAATTCTCATTCAAAATCATTAAGCAGGACTCCTCGCTCCCTCAGTTGGTACAGTGTACAACTCTTGATCTTGGGATTGTGAGCTCAAGCCCCACACTGGGTAAAGAGATTATTTAAAAATAAAAATTCTTTTTAAAAAATGCTTAAGCATTATTGCTACTTACTTCACCTTCTAAATGAAAAATATGTAACTCACATCATTTTTTTAAGCATTTTTTAAAAATATTTTTATTTATTTATTTGTCAGAGAGAGTGAGCACAGGCAGACAGAGTGGCAGGCAGAGGCAGAGAGAGAAGCAGGCTCCCTGCAAGCAAGGAGCCTGATGGGGGACTCGATCCCAGGACACTGAGATCATGACCTGAGCCGAAGGCAGCTGCTTAACCAACTGAGCCACCCAGGCGTCCCTCACATCATTTTTTTAAAATCACTTAAACTCAACATTTGCCACATCCCCTCAACCAACTAAAATAATGTATATAAAATTTAGAAGATTATCTACAAAATAAGAATCAACCAGAAACCATTCCCTTAAGAATGTGATTTGTGGTTAATAAAAATAAAAAATGATAAATCTAAGTCCTTTCAGTGCCCCTGTAAATAGAATCCTCACAATAACCTTTGCTAGTACGAATTCTCCTTGCTTTTTCAGACTTACTGAAGAATTTAATTTTGTGGTATTTATTAAAAAATGTACTCTGTGGCATACTAAAGGGAAAACACAGAAAGACTTGTATCTTCTGTTGTTTATTTATCTGAGTACCTTTAATGTTCCTCCGTTCTTCTCAGGCCCTAGAAGATGAACTTGGGAAGCCCCTTCCTTTCTGAGTGATGCTACACCTGACTACTGTCCCTTTTCTCCCTGAACACAATTAACAGTCTCTGTGAAATTGGCTTTTCCGCCTTCCCAGATTCTCTTCTAGGATACACCAGCTCCCTGGAGAGGCTTTCTTGGAAGAAATAAAAACCAACAGACTATTTATGGTAACTGTCTGAGTTCAGGGGTGGAGACCCTTGATGGGCTTCAATGGGCTCTGATGGGCCCTTATGGGGATTTTCCACCTAGACCTGCCTGTCTCCTCCCTCAACTCACAGCTCAGCAACCACTGGGGCTAACTCTGGGGCAGGTGGCCTCTCAACCAGAAGTTCGTGTTGAGGGGTGCTGGGTCTCCTTCCCCTGCCTAAAAGAGGACACATACTTGCAACAAGGAAAATATTTTGAAGTTGATCTTCTGGTAACACTTGCATGAAGAGTGGCTTCCTGATAGCTTTTATTATTAAGACAAATCAGTCCTACCTGTTTTTCTCATTACAGTCTTCTTGGTTTGTGAGGCAGTGGGACTCTTTAAACTGCTAGCATTTTCCAGATACAGAACAGACTTCTTACATGTATCCCTTCCCCTGATGGAAGATAAGATCATTCTCCTGGAAGGCCCTCAAACTCCCCAAACTGAGACCAGGGCCTTCTACCACTCCGGATGGAGCAGAATCCTCCATGCCCTATGCTGCTGCCCTCCCATCTTTGCCTACACACAAAGGCCTTTTTTCCTTAGGTTTATTATCCCCAAAGCAAGGGTTCAGTCGTGATCTGTATATGATCACCTTCATGAATCCATTAATTCCTTCTGTCCCTACATAACAGAAGAAGATTCCTCAAGGATTTGGGGTGCTTTACACCATTAAAAGAACCAGCAACATGAACCAAGCAAACGAAGCAAAGTGCGTTATGGACGTGCCTGGGACCAGAAGGGTTGGTTGTGCCAGAATGTTCTTTTTCTTATTTTATTTTTATTTAATGATTTTTACTTGTTTGACATACAAAGAGACAGTGAGAGAGGCAACACAAGCAGGGGCAGCAGCAGAGGGAAAAGGAGAAGCAGGATCTTTGCAGAGCAGGGAGAGCCCAATGTGGGACTCAATCGGGAGCCCTGGGATCACAAC
Organism: Taxidea taxus jeffersonii; assembly: GCA_003697995.1. Classification (NCBI taxonomy): domain Eukaryota; kingdom Metazoa; phylum Chordata; class Mammalia; order Carnivora; family Mustelidae; genus Taxidea; species Taxidea taxus. Next base: position 36,557 of record ML111744.1, on the reverse strand, counting down.
CTGAGCCGAAGGCAGACGTTTAATGACTGGGCCACCCCAGGTGCCCCTGGCCTGAACGTTCTTGTTCGGTGCTTTGAAAAGGAGCTTCACCAGCAGAAACTGAAAGGACAGAAATCCAGAGAGAATGGGCATCAGCAAATCATTATCTTGATTCCTGGGTGGCCCCAAATATAAGCGATATTAACCAAGTTGCCCCCACCTTCCTAGCTCAGGAGATAAGGGTGTGTGTTGCCACGCCCCCCCAGCCCCCATCGCAGGCCTGTTAACTAGGTCTACAGGCCTCATCGGGTGGTGTGGACAGATCAGATGCAGACCGGTGAGATCTAGACACACCGGCCCCACGGGGCAGACTCCTACTCAAGTTCCCACATGTGCCCGCTCAGCTTCACCCACCCACTCGCCATCCAGAGAAGACCACGTGTGCCAAGGCAAATGGCCCAGCCTGGAAAACCCAGAAGGCCACACCTTAACACGCTTAGTCATAAAATGACATGAGAAACACCAGGGGAGGAAAGAAGCAGACACAGAGATGAAGAAAACAAAGCAAGAAACACACAGGAAAACATGCGTACATTCATTATGAAAAATGAAATACATCTCTTTTTTTTATTTTTTTTTAAGATATTATTTATTTATTTGACAGAGATCACAAGTAGGCAGAGAGGCAGGCAGAGACAGAGGAGGAAGCAGGCTCCCTGCCGAGCAGAGAGCCCCATATGGGGCTCGATCCCAGGACCCTGCGATCATGACCTGAGCCGAAGGCAGAGGCTCCAACCCACCAAGCCACCCAGGCACCCCGAAATACATCTCTTTGATCCCAAACAGCATCGGTAAATATCCAGCTCCACGTACTGGCTCCGAACAGCACCGTCATCAGCCCAGAAAATCAGAGCTGTGACAATTAACACCTGTGTATATCTTCAGACGCACTCTATTTCAATCCCAGTATGAAAATATCATAATTAAAACGGTGCTTCTTTCTACTTCCACGGTTTCCTTGGTCTCTATGAAGGCAAAATGTGAATGTAGGCAACCAAATCATCGCCTTCTCAGCAGGGCAACTGGAAACTCTCAGAGACCTCCGGTTGATACAAATCCCTCTCCCAAATCCTCCTCCTGAACTTCTGACCTATTGCTTCTAAGCTCACCAGTTATTGGCAGTGAGTGCTAATGAACTTAAAAAGTGAAGTTTTGGTCAGGAATTATAGTTCCTAGGGGCACCTGGTTGGCTCACTTGTTAAACGTCTGCCTTTGGCTTGGGTCATGATCCAAGGGTCCTGGGATCGAGCCCTGCATTGGGCTCCCTGTTCAGCGGAGAGTCTGCTTCTCCCTCTGCCTCTCCCCCCTGGCTTGTGCTCTCTCCCTCTCGCTCTTTCTCTCTCAAATACATGAATAAAATCTTAGGGGAAAAAAAAAAGGAATTATAGTTCCTATTTGACTACAGGTTAAGTTATAGACTTCCCAGCTTTTCTTCCAGTGTCCTGGGCCTGCTATTTTTACATATGAAAACAGTGATGATGCACTTCTTTTCTCTCCCTGAGGGTTTCCCATAATCTCTTTATAGGACTGGACATTTTCCAAACCCAGACATAATTCCCTGTGCCATTTTCGGGGACTGACAATTTTGGTTTTGTTTTTCTCTTATCTCAAGGGAAAATCAATTGCCCAGCAAATTAATGTATCCTGCATCCTTTCATCCTCAGAGACCAAAGACCAGAACTGATTTAGGTTTCTGTTGGTCTCTTTCCAGGTCTGAGTGGATGTTAATCCTCAATAACAAGGTTTGCTGGACAAGCAACAGACTGGGCATCCAGGGACAGCAGATCTGACCCCTTGTATCCTCCCCCTCACTCACTAGGGGGGGCCTCGAACAAGTCATCATACTATCTTAGTTTCTCTGACCATAAAAGATGATGACCAAAGTGGTTGAAAGGAACACATTTTGTTCGTTTTTGAAAATAAGATGGGGCAGGTGCTTGGGTGGCTCAATCAGTTAAACGTCTGCCTCTTGGTTTCAGCTCAGGTTGTGATCTCGGGGTCTTGAGATGAGCCCCAAGACAGGCTCTGCATTCAGCGCAGACTCTGCTTGAGATTCTCTCTCTCCCTCTCGCTCTGCTCCTTCCCCCATTTGTACACACATGCTCTCTCTCTTAAATAAATAAATATATAGGGCTCCTGGGTGGCTCAGTGGGTTAAAGCCTCTGCCTTTGGCTCAGGTCATGATCCCAGGGTCCTGGGATCGAGTCCCGCATTGGGCTCTCTGCTCGGCGGGGAGCCTGCTTCCTCCTCTCTCTCTGCCTGCCTCTCTGCCTACTTGTGATCTCTGTCAAATAAATAAATAACATCTTTAAAAATATATATATATAAAATCTTTAAAGAAAGAGACTAAGAAATAATTCAAATATAATGGTATCTACCATCACAACCACTTAAGCTTTAAGCAACCAACTCAATCCAAGGCCACCAAAACGTACACCCGTACCTCCATATAACAGCATACACTGCTTAGGAACCAAGCAAAGAATATGTTGTAGTTGAAGAGACATTAAGATATGTTTTTGAAGCCCTGGAATCAGTATACAACCGTGGGCTGCTAGATCCTCTTGCAGACCTGCAGCAGAGGGGTGCCTAGGTGGCTCAGCTGTTGGGTGTCTGCCTTCATACTCTCAGGGTCCTGGGATCGAGCCCCACATCAGGCTCCCTGCTCAGCAGGGAGCCTGCTTCTCCCTGTCCCACTTCCTCTGCTTATGTTCCCTCTGTCACTGTATCTCTCTCTGTCAAATAAATAAATAAAATCTTAAAAAAAAAAAAAAAAAAAACCTACGGCAGGAGAACTCTGGGAAATATCTTCCCCAGGTTCCCATCAGGGTCCACAGGCCTCTGAGAGGCTTCTAGTGCTTCCAGGCTGCTGAAAGCAGCCCAGAGATTTGAATGAAGTCAGGCCTTGATCTACTTCAAGTCCTTAGGGGCTTGGGGTCCACCCTAAATGTATCCAGATTGGAAGAACTGGGAAAGTCCACGCTCCTGTGTGAACCCTTATAAAATCTTCCTGGAGGAAAGGAAGAAAGGAAGCTCCAAAAAAATGAGATAATGTTAGATTTCTCAGGCCAAGCCATCGCAAATTTTGGGGATCAGCTTAGGAAAAATAGGAGCCTCAGGTTCACTGGAGTCTGAACCAGAATCATTGGGATGACCCATGGTCCAAAGACCTCCCTAGGGCGGAGCAAAATCAAACAGAGACATGTGCTAAGGTACAGTGAATGCCCTTGCAACAGGCACTCTGGCCAGAAATCTGCTTCCAGCCTGAGGTTTCTGGCACAGTCTGGGAGCTCCAGAACCCCAGCGAGGCCATCAGCCAGCTCCTCCACCTCAGCAGCCAAGCCAGGCATCACCTTGGGGATGCACTGTTAGTCCTTCAAATGCACCTGCTTAAACATTCATGCAAAAAAAAAAAAAAAGAAGAAGAAGAAGAAAAAAACTACTTACTGTAAATGTTACTATTTGAAAGTTTCATCTGTTATTATTTAAGACGTGAGGGGTTCTCCCCCACCATGTTCTGGCTGCTATTGATGAGTATTTCTTAACTCACTCAATTTTTTTTTCCTATTCTGTTAGTCTACATCAATCAAAGTACTTTCACTTAACCAATCCCTTTGTGCAACGTCCCACAGAGGTATGTGATTCCACAAAAGCAGGCAACAGCTTGAGTGCACTGGTCCAGTAACACTCGTGTACCTTCTCCGCCCCGAGCTCAACTTCCCACTAGAAGAAGGAAGTGATAGGGTTGGAAGACAGCCCTAAAATGTTGTCATTGTTACTGTGAACCTTTAAATAGATCTTTATATCTGTAAAGGGTTTGGGGTTCTGTTCACAGAGATCCTGTGGGAAGGCCCAGGCTACGAGCCCCCTCTTTGATTTTCATCTATGTTGCACGCAACATTGTTCCTGCAAACGGGGACTAATAAAGTGAAAACTACCACCCCCGCCCCCCACAATTCCTTAAAGACTTGAAAGGGTTCTTTTTACTCATGTGATCATGGAGATAAAAATTAATCTGGATGACTCCATCTCCGAGAACTCCGCGTGACCGCTAGTTTTAACACCATGCCCTTTGCCCTAACAACAAAATTTCTTCCAACACTTTTCCCTTTTGACATTTTTTATCTTCTGCATCAGGACATCAATTTCACAGGACAAGACATGCAAGGAAAAGGAATATTTCAGAACAACTGTGGCAATTAAGCAAAATTCGGCTTCATTTTGACGAAGCAGACGCGGAAAGCTAAAATGAAAACACGGCTCGTTTTCAAAATGGTTATATATATTGCTAATTCTTTCAGCAAGATTTTTGTTTTCGCTTTGGGGATTACCCACTTCAAATCCCTGGTTTTTGTTTCTTTTTTTAGCAGCTATGGCAAATGGGCTCAAAATATTATCTGCCTCTAAAAATAAGCATCTTTGTTTTGAACAACATTCCTAACTTTAAGTTCCGGTTATTCCCAAAACAGAAGACATAGTTAATCAGCAATTTTTAAGAGAACTCAGGCAGGTTACAGAAATTCTTCCAGGAACCCCTTGGCCCATCCTCCATGCACAATATCCAGCAAATTACAGTACTTTGTTAGCTCCCAACGACAAAAGAGGCCGACAGAGGGGGAGGGAGGGGAGGCAGTGGAAAGATGGGGGGGTGGGGCTGCTGGGGGATCTTTCTACTAGTCGGGGGGGGGGGGGGGGGGCCAAAGTGATACTCCAGGAGAAGGCAACCTCTAGTACTAAAAGTACTTTTACATGTTTATGTCCTTTTGTACAACAAGAAATAGGTTAAAAAAAATTGAAATGAACAAAATGTAGGGTGCTCTGAAGGATGGCTATCAAACAGATGCAAGTGATCTGTAAGTAAAAAGAAACAAGGGAAGGAAGCCCATAAGCCAGGAAAGCAGAATGAATAGGAAGATTACACTTCCCCAGTCAGCGAGAAAGGTTTTAACTGTCCTAATCCAAGTGTTTAAGATCCTTGAAAACAATAACCTTCTAGAAAGCAGATAGGAGTAGCCGACAAAAGAACAGACAGCTGGGCATGTGCCTCTGTAAAGTCAAGTCACCATTCATGGGGGACAAAAGAGGGAGAGAACCAAAACCATGAACCCAGATAGTTTAAACAGATAAAGTTCTAGAAATTTTCCAAGCTGTGGCCTCAATCCCCCTTTATATTCTGTGGCCCCTCTGTGGTATACTAAGGAAGCAAGGGTGCCATTATCCTGCTTTACTTAGTAAAGGCAAAAAATGAGAATTTTACAATTTCCCATTAAGACTTTCCTCTCATAGTTTAGAGTATAATAAGGTGAACACCTTCACCTGCATGACCATGTAAATATAGGAAAATAAAGTCTATCTTCATAATAAAGAATGTTAAGTCTTGGGGTGCCTGGATGTCTCAGTCATTAAGCGCCTGCCATTGGCTCAAGTCATGATCCCAGGGTCCTGGTTCCAGCCCTGTCCTGAGAAGCTCCCTGCTCAGTGGGAAGCCTGCTTCTCCTTCTCCCTCTCCCTCAGCCCCTGCTGGTGTTCCCTCTCTCGCTGTGTCTCTCTCTGTCAAATAAATAAATAAAATCTTAAAAAAAATGTTAAGGGGCACCTGGGTGGCTCAGTGGGTTAAAGCCTCTGCCTTTGGCTCAGGCCGTGACCTCAGGGTCCTGGGATCAAGCCCCACATCGGGCTCTCCGCTCAGTGGGGGGCCTGCTTCCCCCTCTCTCTCTCTGCCTGCCTCTCTATCTGTCAAAGAAATAAATAAAATCTTAAAAAAAAAAAATGTTAAGCCTATGCCAAATCCATTTTATATAAAGGAATATGTCACAGACACATTAACCTATTAACACTCGGACAATTCCATGGGTATATCTGACATCAATCTGATAAGAGATATGATATTGAAAGAACCTTTTCAAACGTGAATAGCTGTATACAGCTCCAATAATATTGGGAAGACAAAGCTATGAAAGGCTTTAAGCAGCTTCTTAAGTAGAGATGTTAATGTTATTTGTTTATTAAACAATACTTTCCAAAAAATACAAAAATAATATACTCACAAATCAGTAAGGAAAAGACAAACAACCTAACAGGAAAACAAGCAAATGATAGGAATGGGTCCTAGAAAAGGACTTAAAAAAACCAGATATCCAAAAATTAGTAAATGGATAAACTGTGACATACTCATACAAATGAATATTAAACAATGAAAATGGGGGTGCCTGGGTGGCTCAGTGGGTTAAAGCCTCTGCCTTTGGCTCAGGTCATGATCTCAGGGTCCTAGGATCGAGCCCCGCATCAGGCTCTCTGCTCAGCAGGGAGCCTGCTTCCCCTTCTCTCTCTGCCTGACTCTCTGCCTACTTGTGATCTCTGTCTGTCAAATAAATAAATAAGATCTTAAAAAAATAAAATAAAATAAAAAAACAATGAAAATGAATAAATCAGAACTACACATATCAATATTGACATAGCTCATAAATATAAAGTTGAGGGAGAAAAAAGCAACCTGCAGAAGAATGCATACAGAATGATGCCAAACTACATGCAATCTTAAAAAATATTGCTTAGGAGGGGTGCCTGGTGTAGAACATGTGACTCTTGATCTTGAGGTGCTGAGTTCAAGCCCCATATTGGGTTTACAGCTGACATTAAAAAAAAAAAAATGCTTAGGAGTCCATGATATTCAGCCAGTAAGCTTGACATGGCTGATCTGTGGTTTATGGCCAGCCACCATTATGAGTGGCCATGCCCAATACACTGTCAGTTGTTAAATACTTTGCAAATCACCCTTAACATTCATATGCAACATGGATGCCTACGTGGCTCAGCTGGTTAAGTAACTGCCTTCAGCTCAGGTCATGATCCTGGAGTCCCAGCATGGAGTCCCACATCTGGCTCCCTACTCAGCTGGGAGTCTGCTTCTCCCTCTAACCCTCTCTCCTCTCATGTTCCCTCTCTTTCTCATTCTCTCTCTCTAAAATAAATAAATAAAATCTTTTTTAAAAATTCATATGCAGGGCGCCTGGGTGTCTCAGTGGGTTAAGCATCTGTCTTCAGCTCAGGTCATGCTCTCAGGGTCCTGGGATCGAGCCCTGCATCAGGCTCTCTGCTCAGCAGGGAGCTTGCTTCTCTCTCTCTCTCTCTCTGCCTGCCTCTCTGCCTGCTGGTGATCTCTCTGTCAAATAAATAAATAAAATCTTTAAAAAAAATTCATATGCAAAAAAAATTCATATGCAACAAAATTATAAAGAAATACATGAGGATGATAAATACCTAAATTTGATAGCTATACCTGTGAGGAGGGTAGGAGTCGAAACCATGTTAGCAATATTTTGCTTCTTAAGTAAGATGTTAAAGCACGTAAGTACTTACTATCTGATGATTTATATGATTTCACAGATCCTAATACATAACAGTTTAAATATATATACACATACCTAAATCAGCAAGAGCTTTGAGCCAGGAATCTGGATGGAGATAGCCATTTTATTCCTTGTTCTATCAATTACCTGTGGGACCTTGCTGCTCCTAAATCTTGGTTCCTCTTCCGTGAAATAAGAGAATTCAAGTGTCATTCAGTTCTAAAAATTTTTTTTTAAGATTTTATTTGTTTATTTGACAGACAGAGATCACAAGTAGGCAGAGAGGCAGGCAGAGAGAGAGAGGAGGAAGCAGGCTCCCTGCTGAGCAGAGAGCCTGATGTGGGGCTCGATCCCAGGACCCTGAGATCATGACCTGAACCGAAAGCAGAGGCTTTAACCCACTGAGCCACCCAGGCGCCCCCAGTTCTAAAATTCTTAACCTGAATTCAACATGATGGCTGTGGGCCTCTCTAGATTCTAATAAAACAGCCCCCCACTACTGCCCCTATACCAGCATGATAAATCATATAGGAGACAGGATTCACTGACTCCTTATGAAGAGCATATAAACATTTGAAAGCACTCCAGGAGGAGCGCCTGGGTGGCTCAGTGGGTTAAGCCTCTGCCTGCAGCTCGGGTCATGATCTCAGGGTCCTGTGATCGAGCCCCACATAGGGCTCTCTGCTCAGCGGGGTGCCTGCTTCCCCCTCTCTCTCTGTCTTCCTCTCTGCCTACTTGTGATCTCTGTCTGTCAAATAAATAAATAAAATCTTTAAAAAATAAATAAATGAAGTGCCCCAGGAATGGTTTTTAATCCCACCACCCTCTCTCCCCTTTACTCTCCCTTCGGATGGGAGACCTCTGAAAGCTAGCTGGCTAGGTTCAGGAAAGCAAAACAATGATTATCAGTAAAGAGAGGGGGTAGTGTAATTGATCCAAGATAAAACATACTTTATATTTAGTGGTGTCTATAGATTATTTTACATAATAATGATACTCCTAAAGTGGAGGAAACTGAGACCGTTAATGAGTTATTCAAGGGCATACAACTCTCTGGGTAAACCCAGGATTAGAATTCATAACTGGTATCTTAGAAGGGATGTTTTTACTCAATTTTTTATCTACCTATGACAGACCATTACTTCACACACCCTCAGGACTCCTCTTAGAGAAAAGAGTTCCCCTTTCGTCCCTACAATCCAACTATATTTAATAATTTACCAAGACTTGCACAGTGATAAAGCAAATAAATGAGCAAATTCTTAGATCACTCAGTAAAACATTGTAGATTTTAATAAATAAGTCCCAGATTCTGGTACATAAAATTTTGCTTAGGAAAGTGCTGACTTAAAAAAAAAAATGCATTTCTTCTAACCACTTTAGATTATAATTTGCATGCTAGAATTTTAAGGAAATAGTCCTAAGGGAATTTTTAAAAAATTCAAAATCTCCCCCCAAATAGAGCTCCTTTCTGTTCTTTCAGTTTGTGCTTCTCTTTAACTCTTTATTTCCAAAAAATATCCCATTCATTACTGTGTGATTTGCACTGATAAATAGGGAGTTCTTACTTGACACCCAGTCTTACTCAACCAGTAAATCTTAGTATTCTGACTGGTTAGTGGGAAACTAGATGGTGTGGGGGGTGGGGGGCTGAAAATTAACCTCTGTGTGATTTAGAAGCTGTTTTTTCTAGAGTGCCAGCCAGGCGAGCAACTCTAACAGGTATTCATTTGTTAAAAAGTTGCTGAGGGCCACCAGATTCTCATGTCATTGGTCTGTGCTGAGGCCTGGGCATCGGAATTTAAAAAAAAAAAAAAAAAAAAGTTGCTGAGGGGCGCCTTCGTGGCTCAGTGGGTTTAAGCCTCTGCCTTCCGCTCAGGTCATGATCCTGGAGTCCTAGGATCGAGCCCCACATGCTCTCTGCTCGGCAGGGAGCCTGCTTCCTCCTCTCTCTCTGCCTGCCTCTCTGCCTACTTGTGATCTCTGTCAAATAAATAAATAAATAAAATCTTTAAAAAAAAAGTTGCTGAATCAAGCAACTATGGAAACAGAGGGTGTTTCTGAAAAACAGATTTGATTTCTGAAATAGCAGAACTTTACACTGTGAAACCCTCCCTCCTTTCAGGCTTCCCTTGTGACTTGCTGGAGAAATCGCAAACTAGTTTCTTTTTCATTTCTAAACAGACAGAAGTTTCTCACCTGAAGAGAAACAACCAAACTTGTTTGAGTTTTCCCCAAGGATACATATTTGCCAATTCTGTGGACACAATTCTGAGATCTGATTTGAGGTCGGATCATCTCAGGAAGAGAACAGAATGCACTTCTGTGTATACTAAATTATCTTCCTTGTTACTTATAACATGTGCAGTGACCCTATTAGAAATTTGTCCAGCTTTTTGAAATAATAATAATAGTTGTCTAGTTCTGAGATAATTTTTTTAGTATATCTCTTAATTCTTTAAAATATTTAGAATTTATGTACTTCCTTATGAAACTAAATTTTCTTTTTTTTTAAATGACCCTGAACAAGTTTCTTTTCTTTTTTTTTTTTTTTAAGATTTTATTTATTTGACAGAGAGAGAGAATGAGAGAATGAACACAAGTAGAGGGAGTGGGAGAGGGAAAAGGCAGACTTCCTGCTGAGCAGGGAGCCCAATGCAGGGCTCAGTCTAAGCCAAAGGCAGGCGCTTAATGACTGAGCCACCCAGGTGCCCCAAAAATAAATTTCCTGAAACAGAATCCTTACCTCCATAACTGGGATTACAAAATTGTTAAATTTTCTTTTCATGGAATTTCAGACTACAGTTTTGAGATTTCTAAGAAATATTTTTTCATTCTCTCAAAGCCTTCCCGCAGGGTACCTGGGTGGCTCAGTCAGTTAAGCATCTAACCCTTGATTTTGGCTCAGGTCATGATCTCAGGGTCAGGCTCCATGCTCAATGGCGGGGGGCAGGGGTGGTCCTGGTTGAGATTCCCCCTCCAACCCATGCGCTCTCTTAAATAAACAAATAAATCTTAAAAAAAAAAAAAAGCCTTCAAAAAGTAACACCACCTAAGTTGTTTCCTCCTCATCAGTGAACAATTAGTACACTCCCCCTAAAATGTCTTATCATTCCACAATATTTTCTTTCTTTTTTTTTTTTAAGATTTTTATTTATTTGACAGAAATCACAAGTAGGCAGAGAGGTGGGGCGGGGTGGGGGGTGGAGCAGGCTCCGGGCCTAGCAGAGAGCCAGCTGTGGGGCCCAATCCCAGGATCCTGAGACCATGACCTGAGCCGATGGCAGAGGCTTAACCCACTGAGCCACGCAGGAGCCCCACAATATTTTCTTAAGTGGACCAAAACTAGAACTACCAAAGGATCTTGAGAAGTAAGACCACTAAGACAAAACAAAATCTCTGTATAATCCTTTGGCTGAAGCTCCTCCAACTTACTTAGTTACGAAGCTGACCAACGAAGAGAACTAGATTTGTATGTTTCAAGAGCATATCTCACTATTTGCACATTCCTTCTGACAATCTACAGGGCTAGGAAAATAAGGTTGCAGTGATTCTCCTTTGTTATAACTTGAAAGTAAGAACAGTTAAATTCTTCTTACATGGGGGCTCAGTGGGTTAAAGCCTCTGCTTTCGGCTCAGGTCATGATCCCAGGGTCCTCGGATCGAGCCCCGCATCGGGCTTTCAGCTCCGCAGAGAGCCTGCTTCCTCCTCTCTCTCCCTGCCTGCCTCTCTTGCCTACTTGTAATCTCTGTCAAATAAATAAATAAAATCTTAAAAAAAAAAAAGAATTAAAAAAAATTCTTCTTACATGGGTGGTCGAAATCACAGATTCTCTTTTTGCTAAAAATGACAAAAATACTAAGAATAGTTAAGATTTATTTAGTTCTTCATTTGTGCCAGATTTTTAAAATTTATTTGTTTGTTTGTTTAAACAATTTATTTGAGAGAGACAGAGAGTTAGTGAAAGAGAGCACAAGCGGGAAGGAGAGGGAGAAAGAGACCCCCAGCTGAGCAAGGAGCCCAACGTGGGGCTCAATCCCAGGACCCTAGGATCATGACCTGAGCTGAAAGCAGAGACTTAACTGACTGAGCCACCCAGGCTTCCCTGTGTCAGATATTTTATACGTGCCATCTCTTCTCACAAGTCCTTAAGACAAACACTACCCCATTTAGGAAAACAGAGAGGTAAAGTAACTTGCTCAAGACCATCCAGCAAGTCATTGGCAAGACTTGCTTAAACACAAGCAGGCTCCAAATTCCCTGTCCTTAAAAGAAAGTTTCTAATGGGCAAGGCAGAGCTAAGCTACTACTCACCTATTCCATGATTCTGTTAGAGAAATTTACCAAAGCACATATTATCTGAGCAGTCAACATAGGAAGTGATTAACAGACTAATGTGGTGATCAAACTAAAATGGATCTTTGTGAGTTTAAATTTTCAGCTCAATCTGCCCTTTCTCCTCTTTAAAATAAATAAGATGAAAGGTGGGTTGTTTTTTTGTTTTTTTGTTTTTTTTTTGCCCACTGTTGCAGCTAGCTGGCAAACTTGTGTAATAAATTAACTAACAGAACTGGTTTAGCAACAAATAAACTCAAGGTCTCCAAATTCTAATCGTAGGTACGTCACTGATTTCAAAGATCCAATAACTTTTAACTTAAGTTAAATTTGATGTTTATATGGCTCTCAGAACACAGTTTAAATAAAGAACCCATATTCATGAATCCTCAATAATAAACCCTGATTCCAAATATCTAGGTGAAAAGGGAAAAGCACAAATTCTAGCTACTCTGCTTAATTATTGCCAGGGTGTTGGGAAACATTCAAATGGTTAAGCACAGAATTGTCCACAGTGATGATCTCTAGGGACAGAGACTGCAGGAATGGAAAGTGAAAATAATATGAGAAAGGGCTTTGCCTTTTAATATGTGTGTTGTTGCATTTTTGTAAGAACACAAAAAAAATGTTAAACAAATGTTCCAAGTCTTGCCAGATTTAATTTTTAACCTGTACCTACAAGCCTGACATCAGAATTACACATTTCATCACCTAATGAAGGGGATACTATTAAGGAAAAGGCCATCATTCTCTCTGCCCCTCTCCAACTCAACTAAAATAAGACTTATTTTATAAACTGTTCATCCGATGGGGCACCAGGATGGCTTAGTTGGCTAAGCATCTGCCTTCAGCTCAGGTTGCCATCCCCGGGTCCTCAGATGGAGCCCCGCACTGGGCTCCCTGCTTGACCCTGAGCCTGCTTTTCTCCTCTCCCTCTGCCTCTCCCAGCCAGGCCTGGTCTCTCCCTCCCCCCTTCTCTCTCTCAAGTGAATTTGACAAAGATCACAAGTAGGCAGAGAGGCAGGCAGAGAGAGGGGGAGAAGCAGGCTCCCTGCTGAGCAGAGAGCCCAATGTGGGACTCAATCCCAGGACCCTGGGATCATGACCTGAGCTGAAGGCAGAGGCTTAACCCGCTGAGCCACCCAGGCACCCCTAAAATCTTTTTTTCAAGATTTTATTTATTTGACAGAGAGAGAGACACAGCAAGAGAGGGAACACAAGCAGGAGGAGTGGGAGAGGGAAAAGCAGGCTTCCCGCTGAGCAAGGAGTCCGAGGCTGGGCTCCATCCCAGGAGACTGGGATCCTAACCTGAGCAGAAGGCAGCCACTTAAGGGTTGAGCCACCCAGGTGCCCCAATAAATAAAATCTTTAAAAAAAAAAAAAAAGTGTTCACCCTTTCCTACCCAAATGTGTCCATTTCATCAGAACAAGAGGAAAAAAAAATCCTGAGGGGCTTCAACCTTCAAGCAGCTCTAAAAGGAAAGGAATAATAGAATTTGAGAAAGAAGATTGGAAATGGAACTCCCTCGACATTCTTTGGGTAACAAAGGGAAATCTCCCAGGTAGAGGGTTACTCTCTCCTCAAGGTAAAGAATATGTAACTGGAGCCTGAATGTGGAAATCATATACTCATTCTTCCCAGCCCTGGCTGGCCTCTTGCTCCAAAGAGCCTAAAGAGAAAGATAAAAGTGAGAGGTGCTTTGTAACAAAGGTAAATGTTGAAAGGATATCAGGCCACTCCTGAGCTATTTCTTCATCAGTAAAAATACCATCTGCTTCTAATAATGATCTGGGGATTTTGGAGATGCTTAGCATAAATCTGAGGCATGAGAGATGCACAGTAAATGTTGGCTTCTTTCTTGCAGAACTAAATATCCAGCTGCCAGCTAGATGTCTACTAATCTTTGGGCTCAAAAGATTAGCCCACTAAGCCCACCCTACAACCAAGACCATCCGTTCTCTCCCATCCTTCCCCTTCCCGAGTTCTCTCTTTCTCAAGTAATGGCACCAACGTTTTCTTTAACATCTATTTTAGAATTCTCTCTCTTCCATCTCCTTTTAATACTCTCTGACTCTGGGGGCACCTGGGTGGCTCAGTGGGTTAAAGCCTCTGCCTTTGGCTTGGGTCATGATCCCAGGATCCTGGGATCAAGCCCCTCGTCGGGATCTCTACTCAGTGAGGAGTCTGCTTCCCCCTCTCTCTGCCTGCCTCTCTGCCTACTTGTGATCTCTGTCAAATAAATAAAATCTTTAAAAAAAAATACTCTCTGGGGGTGCCTGGGTGGCTCAGTGGGTTAAAGCCTCTGCCTTCGGCTCGGGTCATGATCCTGGGGTCGTGGGATCGAGCCCCGCATCGGGCTCTCTGCTCAGCGGGGAGCCTGCTTTCTCCTCTCTCTCTCTGCCTGCCTCTCTGCCCACTTGTGATCTTTGTCTGTCAAATAAACAAATAAAATCTTTAAAAAAAAAAAATACTCTCTGAATTTCTCCATCATTCACCTGGATTTCTGAAAACACCCTGGAGAGGACTCCCTGCCTATCCAATACATCTTCCAGAACATTATCATGTAACAGAGCTCACACCAAACTTGGTTCCCCACTGACAAGAATACGGCCCACTTACACGTTTAAAAGTCCCCAAGATCTAACTGTGAAACACCTATCCAGACCTCTCCCACTGCATCTTGCCATAAATCCTGTCCTGTAGTCCGTGCTCTTCTTCAGCCTAATCTACTCTCCTCTATTCTCTACTCACAAAAGCCCTACTCTGCATTCTAGGCCTGTCTATACGCCCAAATTTAATGTTGATGTGCTACAAATCTAGCCATAACTTCCCCAAACCAGGCATTAATTACCACTGACATTACACACACACAGCACTTTGCCTTCACTTCAGGTGTCATTTCTTTCATTCTGGATCATACTAGAATAATTAGTTCATGAAGCCATCTCCCCCAGTCCCTGAAGAACAGGGATCATATGTGATCACTTCTTATTGCCACCTCCACACCTGTCACTTAGCCCCTAGTTCACGGCACCCTTGAACTGAATGCAACACCTAGCATTGATTACAATGTGTTGTGCGGTATGCAACAATAAATACCGTACTACTATGTGTTTTATCTCAGTAATATTCATCACCCTCCTTTAAGGCAAATCATATATTGGCCTCCATGTAACAGATGACAAAACTCTATTCAGAGAGGTTATGTCATTTGTCCAAAGCGACAAAGCTAGTATGTAACAAAGCCAGGACCTGAACCAAGGTCAGTATGACTTCAGAAGCTATACTCTTAACCATTCCGCTACCACACAGACATTTCCAAAATCCACTCGTTCCTTTAGTACTTACATACATGGCAATATTACCCAAGGCCAGGACTTCAGTAAATTATGTTTTATCCTATCAGCACATGGAGGCCATTTTAGTTCTGCTCTCGTCCAGGTCATACACAAGCAGGTCCACAGTCTCCCAGATTCACTTATTTTTCTCTGTTCCTACCTCCACCCCCAAGCCCCTAAAAAGCAAATCAGAAAAAAATAATAATTTGGAAGGCAGGGACAGGAAGACAATTAAATCTTCCCTTCTTTGTGTAACATACAACATTAACAGTAATTTTATAAAGTTTAACAGGCATATATAACTTGAAAGAATATGTTGGATCATTCCAAAACATATTCGCCCTGCTCAAACCTGAAATCAGCAGCAGTTACTAAGAAAACACGCAGCCAACTGGGAGACGACACGATGACTCGTGAAAGGGGCAAGCTTACTTTCTAAGTCTCAGAAACCCTCACTAACAGAGTCTTGTCACCAAATCACCAACGTGTGGTTATAAACATTATGATGGGGGCGCCTGGGTGGCTCAGTGGCTAAAGCCTCTGCCTTCGGCTCAGGTCATGGTCCCAGGGTCCTGGGATAGAGCCCCACATCGGGCTCTCTGCTCAGCGGGGAGCCTGCTTCCCCCCCCTCTCTCTGCCTGCCTCTCTGCCTGCTTGTGATCTCTGTCTGTCAAATAAATAAATAAAATATTTTTAATAAATAAATAAATAAATAAATAAATAAACATTCTGATGTTTCTTTTCATCTGGCCTGGAAGGAATCATAACCAGTTCTGGACTAAACACTAGCTATTAAATTAATTATTATGTAACTAAGCTGAAGCTTCCTATAATGAAAGAAAGTACAAAGACTACAAAGGTAACAGACTTTCTTTTAAAACAAAGGTCTGTTAACAGTAAAAGTTCTTACTCAGTGTCATCAAATGAGTGACTCTAAAGGACATTCAAAAGAACACTTGTGACCCATTTTTCTTGTCAACATACAAATGCAGATAATAAGACACACTTTTAAGTTTTAAAAACAGAATTTGTAGTAGGCGTTCCTTTTTTATTTTTTTCTTTCTGAATCACTTGCTCAACATTTTGAACCAAAAATTCTAGCATGCATTATTCTACCAAACGATCCCATCATACGTTGGCTGTCACCTACCAGCTTAGATAGCTACTAATAGCTTAGATTCATTTGAGTTGTGAAGTTTTTTTTTCTTTATTATTTGTTTTGGGGGCATGGGAAATGGTCTTTATTTTGTTTCAGTTTACACTTAAGATAAGGAATAGTTCTGAGTAATTAAATCTTCTGTAAATGAAAATTAGCTAACTTTTATGGTATGACCCATTATTTAATATATCACACAGAACAGCCACACCTACCGATCTCAGCCATAATATGATCAATCTTATCCTCAGGGTACCCTACCTTATACTCGAAAGCCAGAGTAGGAGAAAAGTGGTAGTATGTCTGTGTAGATTAATTCTACATCACCCAACCCCGAAACATGAAGTATCTCTCAGCCCAAGCTCTAATTAAATAGGTTAACTCTAACCTTGATGAAAAGAGTGTGTGTAGCACATGGACTAAGATGACAGCATTTTTCTTTTAAAGCATTTTTTTAAAAGATATATTGTTCATCCCTAAATGTTAAATATCTTTTCTTATCAAATAAAGCCACATAACTGCTAAAACGAGGAATAAGAATTTTTAATTTAGGGACGCCTGGGTGGCTCAGTTGGTTAAGTGACTGCCTTCGGCTCAGGTCATGATCCCAGCGTCCTGGGATCGAGTCCCACATCGGGCTCCTTGCTCGGCAGGGAGCCTGCTTCTCCCTCTGCCTCTGCCTGCCTCTCTGCCTGTGCGCTCACTTGCTCGCTCTCTCTCTCTCTAACAAATAAATAAATAAAATCTTTAAAAAAAAAAAGAATTTTTAATTTAAATATATTAAACATGTGCCTAGGCGTCTACAAAACCTCCCTTCCCAAAAACCTGCCTTTCAAATTAAAGGTCCCCCGTCCAGCAGGATATTTCAATTCTAGCAGCACATATGGGTGTATAGCCTTCCTCATTCTTCTGGAAAATTGTCTTTAAGTATAAGGCATAGATTGCTATCACAATGATGAAGGTTTATAAAATATTTTGACAGGATGTATTCAGTTGTAACCAGAATATTAGTGAATTTTAGCAGGAATATATGTATACGTCTCCAACACCACTGTTTTGTTTTACTATCTTTCATATAAACGAATTCCAGATAAACTTCATCTATAATTTAATGTGTAATCATGAAGTGTCTACTTGTAATTCAGTTGCACATTTCTCTCTAGCATCTTAATAGCTCAAATAATTTAAGATCCAATTATTTATGGATAAAATAATATATATGTGGAATTTACTTCAAAATAATCCCACATAGGGGGGATGGGTGAGGGTATAAGTCAAGCCACATTCGCAGGATTTGATCACCACCGATACTGAGTAATGGTTCCACAGGAGTTCATGTCACTATTATCTCTGCTTCTGTATATATGTGAAATTTTTCATAATAATTTTTTTAATCCAATTTACTACTAATCCAGTGTCAGGTATAACTTTGTCATTTTGAATTTGTTTTACCCACATACCAATTAATGTTTTACATGGTATTTTATTAGTGCCAACACTGCTCTTTAAGTACAATGGGGTGATAAATCTCTTAGACATCCCTGGCTACAGGACCATCAGACTTGGCTTGACCTTAGAAAAGTTTGAAACGCACACTGGTGAACATCATATGAAAGCGACGACACCTGCTGGGAAACACACAGGCATATACAACCTTGTGTACCCAAAGCACTTCAGCACGGCTCCCAATCTAGATGAAATGGAAGAAAATCCTTCACTATCAATGAGGAAGGATTCCATCAATAAGGAAGGATTTCATTTGATGGACATTTTGCCACACAATGTTGTTCTTTGTAGGCTATCATCTCTAAGGATGCAAAGACATGGGCATATATGATAAGGAATCAGTAACACGGATACTGCAGTTCATCATGAGTAGGAGGTACAAGAGGGGGAAATGAGTAATCAAAACACATGTTGGAACAAAGATGATGCTTTTCATACATTTTATAGCTTAAGCAAAAAGAAAATACAATGGAGTAAATATCACATTTCTAAATCAATACTCATAGAATTTTGAAGCTGGGAAAGAAAATCTCAGAGATAATCTAATTCTCTAGGCCAGTGGTTCACGAACTTGAACATGCATCATAATCACTTGGAAAGCTTGTTAAACACAGATGGCTGGGCTCTAGCCTCAAGCTTTCTGATTCAGTACCTCTGACACTGCTGGTGCTGGGAACAGACTCAGAGAAGCCCTGTTCTAAGCTTACTCCCACCGCTCTATTGGGATCTCCATTGTAGTCATCACCAGTTTCCACACCGGATTGCACACGCTTTCTCCTACTGGACAGTTGCCTTTCCAAGAGCAAGGGGCATACATTTTCATCAGGGTTCAAGAGCCCAGACTTGATAAATATTTACAAAATAAATTAACTTGCTGAATTAATTTATTATCCCCCTCCTTTATAGTTGAGTATTCGTCAGTGTATTAATATTTAGACCAGGGCGCCTGGGTGGCTCAGTAGGTTAAAGCCTCTGCCTTCGGCTCAGGTCATGATCCCAGGGTCCTGGGATCAAGCCCCGCGTCAGGCTCTCTGCTCAGCATGGAGCTTGCTTCCCTTCCTCTCTCTCTGCCTGCCTCTCTGCCTACTTGTGATCTGTCTGTCAAATAAATTAAATCTTTAAAAACAAAATATTTAGACCAGGGGTGCATTTACATGAGCGGACAGAGAGGCGCTGCTCACTGATGACAAAGAGCAAACACAGGCAGTGCCCAAAGGAAGAGTAAAAGTCAGCTGCAATCAGAGTAACAAGTAGATGGCAAATTCTAGAGAGATCCAAGAACTGCGTCTCAGACTGGGGTCTTCAATCCACTAGGGACTCGGACCAGCAGAAGCTTGAGGCTCACTGTTGTCAAACTTGTTACTTTGACGGGCACCTGGGTGGCTCAGTCAGTTAAGCGTCTGCCTTCGGCTCAGGTCAGGATCTCAGGGTCCTGGGCTTGAGCCCCGCATTTCCCCCCTCCCAGCACCCTCCCCTGCCCCGCTCAGTATGGAGTCTGCCTGTCACTCTCCCTCTCCTCCTCCTCCTGCTCTCTCTCTAATAAATAAATAAAAGCTCTTTAATAAATAAATAAATAAATAAAATTTTTTTGAAAATGTGTTGCCTTGACCTGAGGAGCTATATGACCATACTTTTTCATCTCACATACCATCAAAAGAAAAAAAATGCTTCCAAAGTTTCTCAGGGTCTGGAAAATATCAGCACAGGTGGACTGACTCGTTCTCTCCATCTACCTTCCTAATGTTGCCCAGAGGAAAGAAAAGAACCACAGCACACTCATCAGTGCCTGTCTAGTGAGTTCTCCAAGTCCAGGTGTTTGGAATGTTGTAATACTCTACAGCATCCTGAACCATCTTTGTCTTCTAGTGATGATCTGTTCAACGGCAATTCAACAGAGTTTAAGAAAATGAACTTTGCTGATTTCTGAATTTCACTACTTCTTCAAAGTTTATTCTAATGTTAGAAGTTAGAATATATTTTTATATACATACATATAGATATGAATCAAATAACCTCATCATCTATGATTTATTACCATTTAATAATACTACAATAAAGAATATAACCTGTGGGGCTATATGGGTACATATATGATTTTTTCCTTATTATTTAGATCTCTTTAAAAAATAACTGACTGAGGACACCTGGGTGGCTCAGTCAGTTAAGCATCTGCCTTCAGCTCAGGTCATGATCCCCGTGCCCTGGGACCGAGTCCTACGTCATTCGGGCTCCTTGCTCAGTAGGGAGCCCGATTCTCCCTCTGCCTGCCACTTCCCCTGCTTGTGTGCTCTCAGGCTCTCTCTCTCTCTGACAAATAAATAAATAAAACCTTTAAAAAATAAATAAATAACTGATTGTTCAGAAGTTCCTGGTGGTGGGTTAAGTGTCCAACTCTTCATTTTGGCTCAAGTTATGATCTCAGAGTCACGGGATAAACCCCTGCATGGGGCTCCGTGCCAGTTTGGAACCTGCTTAAGAGTCTCTCTTTCCCTCTCCCTCTCCTTCTGACCCTCCCCACTCACACACAGGTGTGCATGTTCTTTCTCAAAATTAAATAAAATAAAGTAAAATAAAAAATAAAAAGGAGCTTAACTTAAAAATTTTATAAATAAAAAATTACTGACTATTCAAACAAAAATAATAATGCAGCATGGGGTTGGTCTATCAAAGACAAAAAATAAAACATATGACAATAACAAAAAGGTCACAAGGAGAGTAATGGAAATATATTATTACAAACATGGTGTTCATACTGTCCATGAAGTAGGATAATAACACCTGAAGGTAAACTGTAATGAGTTAAAGGTGTACACTACAAACCCTAAAGCAGTCACTATAATAACAAAATAATGATAGCTAATAAGCCAAAAAAGATATAAATTAGAATGATGAAAACAGTCAATAAATCCAAAGACAGACCCAAAAAGGTAAAAAAGAAACAATGAACAGATGAGAAAAGCAGAAAACAAATAGCAAGGTTATAGATTTAAACCTAACCATATTAATAATTACTTTAAATAACAAAGGGTCTAAACAATGCAATTAAAAGACAGAGATGGGGCACCTGGATGGCTGAAGCATCTGCATTAAACTCAGGTCATAATCCTGGGGTCCTGGCATGGAGTCCTTTGTCAGTTCCCTGCTCAGCGGGGAGTCTCCTTCTCCCTTTGCCTCTGCCCCTCCCCTCTGCTTGTGCACCCAAAACAAATAAAATCTCTAAGAATAAATAAATAAAAGAGATCATTACAGTGGAGACACCTGGTTGGCTCAGTAGGAAAAGCATGTGACTATTGATCCCAGGGTCATGAGTTCAACCCCCATGTTGGGTGTAGAGATTATTTAAATAAGCTTTTAAAAAAATAAAATATAAATAAAAGACAGGGGCATCTGGGTGACTCAGGCATCTGCCTTTGGCTCAGGTCCTGATATCAGGGTCCTGGGATCAAGCCCCCCATCAGGCTCCCTGCTGAGCGGGGAGCCTGCTTCTCCCTCTCCCCCTCCCTCTGTTTGTGTTCCCTCTCTGTGTCTCTGTCGGATAAATAAATAAAATCTTTTTAAAAAAAATTTTTAAATAAAAGACAGAGATCACCACATTGAATAAAAAAGTAACACCCTTCAAGGAGGTGAAGCATAACTCTGCATTCCTTAAGTGTGAGCTGCACACAGTGACTTCCTTACCAAAAAGTACAGTACAGAAGGGGGAGAAAAGAGTAACTTGACAGAAACCTGATACCTCAGCCAGGTGATCAAGGTTAACATGAACAGGGACAAGTCATGTTGCTATCATGTTCCTTTAACATGGTATAATTAAAATACACATTCTTTTCAATTGCACATAGAACGTTTAACAAAAGAAATTATATTCTGGGCTATAAAATAACTAAATAAATGCAAAAGGATTTGAGCCATACAAAGTATGCTCTTTGACAACAATGGAATTGAATTAGAAATCAGTAACAGAAAGATCTCTAGAAAATCCACAAATATTTCAAAACCAAGTAATATGGGTAACTCAGGGTCTGAGTATATATCAAAGAAAATGCTTTTTAGTATTTTGAACTGAATATAAATGGATTTACATCATATCAAGATTTGTGAGATGAGAATAAAGCAGTACCTGGGAGGAAATTTACAGAACTAAACATCTATGTAAGAAGAAAAATACAGTCTCAAAATCAATGACCTAAAGAAACTAGAATAATGGGGCACCTGCATGCCTCAGAGTGTCTGCCTTCAGCTCAGGTCTGCCTTCATGATCTCAGAGTCCTAGGATTAAGCCCCAAATCAGGCTCCCCACCCACTGGGGAGTCTGCTTCTCCCTCTGCCCCTCTCCTGCTCATGCTCTCTCTCACAAATAAAATAAGTAAAATCTTTGAAAAAAAAAAAAAGAAACTAGAATACGAAAAACAATAAGGATCAGAGTGAAAAGTTAGTTAAATAGAAAATGGAAAAACAAAAGAAAGTATCAATAAAACCAACAGCTGGTTCATTGGGAAGGTCAATAAAATTGATAAACCCCTAGCCTAGCGTTTCTCAGTCTTGGCACTACTGACGTTTTGTCTGAATGATTCTTTGTTGAGAGGATTGCTCTTTTTTTTTTTAAACATTTATGTATTTGACAGACAGATATCACAAGTAGGCAGAGAGGCAGGCAGAGAGAGAGAGAGAAGGAAGCAGGCTTCCCTCAGAGCAGAGAACCCCATGCAGGGCTAGATCCCAGGATGCTGGGATCATGACCTGAGCCAAAGGCAGAGGCTTTAACCCACTGAGCCACCCAGGTGCCCCGAGAGGACTGCTCTTGTTCACTGCAGTATCTTGAGCAGCATCCTTGGTTTTGACCCACTAGATGCCAATAGCAAATGCCACCCATCCCCACCCGTAACACACACAAGACATCATCTCTGTACATTACCTGTCTCTAGAAGTTGCCAAATGTTCCCATTAGCAGTAGGGTAAACTTCAATGCATACTTCGCTCTGTAAACAAATACTAACTCAAAGTAGTCTGACTCAAATGTAAAATGATAACTATAGTTTTACATTCTTTTTTTTTTAGATTTTATTTATTTGACAGAGAGAGACACATTGAGAGAAGGAGCACAAGCAAGGGGAGTGGGAGAGGGAGAAGTAGGCCTCCCTCTGAGCAGGGAGCCTGATGGGATAGGCTCCATCCCAAGACCCTGGGATCATGACCTGAGCGGAAGGCAGACGCTTAACAACTGAGGCAGCCCAGTGCCCCTAGTTTTGCATTCTCTTATAGAACTGTCCCAAGAGGGCGCCTGGGTGGCTCAGTGGGTTAAGCCGCTGCCTTCAGCTCAGGTCATGATCTCAGGGTCCTGGGATGGAGTCCCGCATCGGGCTCTCTGCTCAGCAGGGAGCCTGCTTCCTCCCCTCTCTCTCTGCCTGCCTCTCTGCCTACTTGTGATCTCTCTCTGTCAAATAAATAAATTTTAAAAAATCTTTAAGAATTGTCCCGAGAGTTATGAATAACAAAAATAAATAAATAGAGAGTTAGATAAAACTCTTAGAAAAAGATCTTTGTCACCTTGAGTTAGACAAAGATTTCTTAAGGTACATCAAAAGTACAATTCATAAAAGAATAAATTGATAAAATGACTTCATTAAAATTTGAAACTTCTGATCTTCTGAGATACTGTTAAGAGACAGTAAGATGAGGAACAGACTGGAAGTAAATATTGCAAATCATGTATCCGATAAAGAACTTGCATCTGGAAAACAAAGAATTCTCAAAACTCAGTAAGGAAGCAACCAACCCAATAAAAAAGAAAGGAGATAAAAAATATGAACAATATAAATATTAACAAAAGAAGATATACGGGTGGTAAATAAGCATATCATTAGTCATCAGGGAACTGCAAATTAAAAACACAATGAGATACCACTGCACCTCTAGCAGAATGTCTCTGGAAAGCCTGACCACACGAAGTATTGACATGGGTGCAGGGCAACAGGAACCCTCATACACAGCTTTGGGAACGTAAAATAGTACAACCCCTTCAAAACACTTATCTACCAAACGATCCAGCCATTTTACTCCTAAATATTTACCAAGGGGGAATGAAAGCAGATGTCTAGGGGCACCCGGGTGGCTCAGTGGGTTAAGCCTCTGCCTTCAGCTCAGGTCATGATCCCGGGTCTTGGGGATGGAGCCCTACATCAGGCTCTCTGCTCAGCAGGGAGTCTGCTTCCCTTCCTCTCTCTCTGCCTGCCTTTCTGCCTGCTTGTGATCTCCTTCTGTCAAATAAATAAATAAATAAAATCTTTAAAAAAAAAAAGAAAAGAAAGCAGATGTCTACCTAAGACTGTACATAATGTCCACAGAAGCTTTATTTTTAATAGTCAAAAACAGGGGGGGAAAGCCACATGTCAATCAATGGGTGAACAGATGGGTAAGCTGGGGTGGATCCATACAGTGGAATACCGTTCAGCAACAAAACAGGGTGAACCACTGATGGACGCAACTTGGAGGAATCTCCAAATAATTATGCTAAGGGACGTCTGGGTGGCTCAGTGGGTTAAAGCCTCTGCCTTCAGCTCAGGTCATGATCCCAGGGTCCTGGGATCGAGTACCACATCGGGCTCCTTGCTCTGCAGGGAGCCTGCTTCTCCCTCTGCCTCTGTCTGCCTGTGCTCGCTCCCGCTCTCTCTCCAACAAATAAATAAATAAATAATCTTTAAAAAAGCGGGGGGGGGGGGGCATTTGACACCGGTCATTGGTAGATGGGAAAGCAAGCCAGACTAAAAAGTGAACACACAGTAAAGCTCTGAAGCACAGGCTGTTGCATTTAACATTGACATTATTTCTTAATTAAGATGTGGGTAATGTGAAATATTTCATAATAATAAAAAATGGAAAAATGGTTCCATTTTCTTCCAGTTTGGCCTGTTCCACTCCTGGGCAGAACGAGGTGCTTCCCCTCCCCAAGCACCGGAAGAATACATCTTTTCCAGCACTGTCACGTGTATATCACAATGGCTCATCCATCAGGATGGGGACTCTGTCTTTTGACATTGGCATGGGGTCAAATATAAGTGCTTTGACGTCAGAGGGCCTGGCTTTCTATCCTAGGCTCTGCCATTCATGTACCAGATAGCCGCAGGAAACTACCTGATGCCCAGTTTTATAAACTATAAAACAGGGCTAATAGGGCATATATGGGGATTCAGTTTATCCAAATTTGGCCTGCAAGGAAGGCCCTGCTTGATCTTCCACCGGATTACCATTCCATCTTCGCTTAGTTCTTTCCCTCTAGCTGACAGTGCTCAGGCATAACCACCTTCTTCCAGTTCCAGTAAAGCCAAGCTCTCTCCTGACTCAAGGCTGTTTCTCCCGCTGATCTTCTGCCATGCCTCTCTCCTCCCCACAACCTCCTGCCCCAACTACAAGGCCAGCTCCTTCTTCACAAACTTTCAGCTTAAACAGCAGCTGCAGAGAGGCCTTCTCACTATTAACAGAGGAGCCCCTGGTCTCTGTTTCGGGCCCCTGTCGTCTCCTTCTTTCTACTCAACATTCACTCAACAGTTCTTAAGGACCCAGTGCATGTCAGGCACTGTTCCAGACTCTGAGGATACCACAGCGACTACAACAGCATTGATGGAGTGCGATCTAACATGGGAAGACATACCATTAACAAATGAGTCAAACCAACAAAACAAACAAACAAACAAAAAAACAAATGAGTCAAACATAGAGTATGTTAGTTTTATGATCCTAAGGGCCATGGAGAGGGACGCCTGGGTGGCTCAGTCGGTTAAGTGTCTGCCTTTGGCTCAGGTCCGAGTCGCGCACCAGGCTCCTTGTTCAGTGGGGAGCCTGCTTCTCCCTCTGCCTACTGCTCCCCCTGTTTGTGTGCACTCTCTCTCTCTCTGACAAATAAAATCTTTAGGAAAAAAAAAGTGCCATGGAGAAAAACAATAAATCGTGAACAGGGGAATGGGAGTTACAAGAGAGGTGGTGATTATTTAAATCTGGGGTTTTGCCAAGGTTCACTGAGAACACAATATTGAGTAAGGAAGTGAAGCTGGTCAGGGAGGGAACCAGGCAGATACACAGGCTGCGCGGGGAGCATTCCAAGCAGAGGAAACGGCAAGTCGAAAGGCATCTCAGACAGCAAGGAAACTGGCCTGGCTGTAGAAGTATGAGCAAGAAGCAGAGCAGCAGATAAGATCAAAAAGGTGAAGGACTGGGAAATGAGGAGGACCAGATGGAGTAAACTCTGGGGGCCAGTCAGGTCTGCCTTTCACTCAGAGGGAGATGGGAAACTACAGAAGGATTTTAAACAGGGAAGTGTGCGAGCTGATGGACATTGTAAAATCTGTAATCAGTTTGCTAATGTTTTTCATGTTCTGTGGATCTTCCCCAGCTCTCCCCCAAGACCCACGGAAACCACAGCAGTGCTATGCACTGCTGTAACTTCAGCACCTACCACAATACACTGAAGGCACTCAATAAATATTTATTAGATAAATGAGGGAATCTACACAAAGCATTTACTGGTATAAAATAAGCACTCCATAAATGGCAATTATTACTATTTGGAACCCCAGATTTCAGCACAATGGCTCACATATGGTTAAGAGCTTATTTGAGTAAATGAACGATTTTGTGAAATTATTAAAAATCTGTATTAAAAACATGAGTAATGACAAATTACTCAATTGCTTTCCGTGCTTACCCTTACTTTAAGACATGCCTGATTCCACTTTAGAGCTTTAAGCTCTGTTAAAACTACTGAAGGCACTACCTAGAATAATCTCACTGTGATTCACTTCTCCGAACATATTGCAGTATCCTGCAAACACAACTAGCACTAAGGCACTGAAATGCTTGTAAAACTTCTAACTGGGTAAAATTTATTCACATGATTTTTTTTTAAGCAATCCTAATGTACAAAGCTAAGCTGACCAAACTGGTTTGATTTTTATTTTTGTTGAATTCAAATAAAGTTCAGTTGATTCAAATATGTGAACAAAGAACTAAGAATTTCCACTTTTTACTTATTTTGACAGCTCCAGAGTCTTCAAAAAACAACAACAACAACAACAACAAAAACAACTTAATGGGGATTACACCTGCTCCCTTCTCCCTCGCGGTGCATTGGGGGTAGGGGGCGTAATGGCGGGGCTAAGGCCGTTCGTTTAGTAATTATCTCGGTAAAAGCCTTTGAAAGTCCCACCAGTTTTCCAGAAAGAAAACTCAAAAAGGAGTCATGCACTAAAATACAAAAACAGGCCAAATATTCCATCTCATAAAAGGAGAATACCTTCTCCTGGTATTTACAAGGTCTCAGTAGCAGGGACCCGACGGGTGAAGGGCCAGGTACCGTTCAGATGTTCATTGTAACCCCCAACCCTAAAAGTAGCCGAACCCATCCGAGCACAACCACGTAATGACTGCAAGGAGGACTTCGGGGCTAGGGAAACTTTCAAAAAAGCAGATAAAAGTTGCTTGAAATCAAACTTTTAAAAAAGCGGGGGGAAGCGATGCCCAAGTGAGCGGCTACAAAGAAACACCCTCGGTTGGGCTCTGACTTGCTGGTGCCTGTTCACAATCGAGCCTGCTGGCATCCAGCTCTGACGCTCCCTTCCACTAGGGGAGGGGGAAATAATAACTTTCGGAAATAACAAGCGTCCACAAAGGCAAATGTTACACAGGACTTCTCAAGCTCCATCTAATAAGGCGGCTCGTGTCGTTTAGAGCAGCACGGATTCCACACAAGTCCCCCACCCCCCCGCATTTTTTAACAGAAGAAAAATAACCTAAGGAGGGGAAGGTGCTACCGTCAGACCCTCAAGGCAATTTCAGACAACAAAGACCCCAAGCAATCAAAATGGAATTATAATCCGAGCCGTCCGAGCCGCCCCCGCCGCGGGGGCGCTTGGCTGCCGCGCCCGCCGCTGTTCCTCCAGCGCCGGGGCCCGCGGGTCCCCGCGCCCTGTCCAGCCCCGGTGCGCCCCTGCCCGCGGGTTCTCGGGGACGCGGGGCGAGCCTCGCGCCGCCCACGACTTGGCAACCGCGCCGCGGCTCTCCGCGTTCTAGCTCACGCGGGGTTCAAAATCTTTCCCGCCCAGGCGTGACGCGAGGAAGGAAAACAATCAGCGGATCGGGAGTGCCCGGGCCTGGGCCCGACAGGGGCGGCGCGGGGATCAGGGCCGAGCCCCCCGCGCAGCCCCTTTCCGAGCCGGGCGGACCGGCGGGCTGGGGCCCGGAGGTGACACAAAGAAGCCGGAGAGACAAACGCCACCCGCCGGCGCTCGCTCCAATCCCCGGAGAGCCCCGCCCGCTGACAAGTTTGCGGCGCCCTCCACGCACCCCGCTCTCCCCACCCGGACAAAGTTTCCGGTGACCGGGCTCGGACCCCGGCAACGGGTCGGTTCTCGCGCCTACCACCCCCCCCCCCCCGCTCGGGGGCCCTTCCCCCCCCCCCCCCCCCCCCCCCCCCCCCCGCCCCCGCCCCTTCCCCTCCTTCCCTCCCTCTTTCCCTCCCGCCTCAGCCCGATCTCTCCGGGGCGCACCGGGGCGTCGGGGGCCCGCGACCGCGCTCACTCGCTGCTGGCCCCGCGAGGGCGCGGGCTGGGGCCGACCCAGGTCGGCGCCCCACTTGCCTTGCTCCCACGATCGCGCCCTTTGCTCGTTCTCCCGCTGGCTTTTTCTGTCCAGCCGAAGGTTCGGGACGCAGCTGAGCGCGCTCCGCTCCTTGGCGCTCAGAAAGCTGCAAACCACGCCCCGCGCCTTCCCGGCCCGCCGCCTGCCTCCGAGTACCGCGCTCGCCGCTCTGCGGCCAGTGTGGAGCCCGCCCGCCAGCGCCGGAGGCGGAGCCGCCCCGC
>ML111743.1:29658-87318 GCA_003697995.1 Taxidea taxus jeffersonii | reverse complement strand
TGATCTCAGGTTCCTGGGATTGAGCCCCGCATCGGGCTCTCTGCTGGGTGGGGAGCCTGCTTCCCCTGCTCTCTCTGCCAGCCTCTCTGCCTACTTGTGTTCTCTCTCTCTGTCAAATAAATAAATAAAATATTTTAAGAAAAATCTCCCAACAAACAAGAGCCCAGGGCCAGATGGCTTCCCAGGGAAAGACTACCAAACATTTAAAGAAGAACTAATACCTATTCTCCTGAAACTGTTCCAAAAAAATAGAAATGGAAGGAAAACTTCCAAACTCATTTTAGGAGGCCAGCATTTCCTTGATCCCAAAACCAAAGACCCCCTCAAAAAGGAGAATTACAGACAAATATCCTTGATGAACACAGATGCAAAAATTTTCACTAAAAAAAATTTTTTTTCACTAAAATACTAACCAGTAGGATCCAACAGTACATTAAAAGGATTATTCACCACAACCAAGTGGGATTTATTCCTGGCTGCAAGGGTGGTTCAACATCTGCAAATCAATGTGAAACAACACATTAATAAAAGAAAGAACAAGAACCATATGATACTCTCAATAGATGTTGAAAAAACATTTGACAAAGTACAGCATCCTTTCTTGATCAAAACTCTTCACAGTATAGGCATAGAGGGTACATACCTCAATATCATCAAAGCCATCTATGAAAAATCCACAACAAGCATCATTCTCAATGGGGAAAAACTGAGAGCTTTTCCCATAAGGTCAAGAACACAGCAGGGCTGTCCACTATCACCACTGCTATTCAACATAGTACTAGAAGTCCTAGCCTCAGCAATCAGACAACAAAAAGAAATAAAAGGCATCTGAATCAGCAAAGAAGTCAAACTCTCACTCTTTGCAGATGATATAATACTTTATGTGGAAAACCCAGTTTTCTGATGACTCTTGGAATTAGGAGGATGCCTGGAGATTATCTAATCCCATCCCCCAATACAGAGATTAAGAAATTAAGGACTAGAGAGATAAATTACCAGAGGTCACCTAACAAGTCAGGGGCAGAACCAAGGGTATAATCAAAGGTTTGCTATTTTTCCTACACACTACCTCTCCTTTTTTCTCTTTATTGTGGGAGAATATATGTAACAAAATTTACTGTGTTAGCTGTTTTTAAGCTATATAATACAATTATATAAGCTATATAAATGCTTATTATATAAGCTATATAATACAGTTCAGTGCTATTAAGGACATTCACATCTTTGTGCAACCATCACCACCATCCTCTCCTGAACATTCCATCATCCCGAACAAACTCTGTACCCATTAAGCAACGACTCCCCTTTCTCCTCTCTGCCAAGCCCCAGGAACCATGGTTCTGTCTCTCTGTATTGGACTAGTCTAAGGACCTCATACAAGTGGAATCATTGAGTATCTGTCCTTTTGTTTCTGACTTCACTTGGCATACTGTCTTCAAGGTGCATCCATGTTATGGTCTATATCAGAATCATCACACAGCATGTATCATACAGCACATATTATGTTAGGGAACAGATCATTCTTTTTGAAGGCTGAACAACATTTCACTGTATGTCTATAACACATTTGGTTTATCTTTTCATCTGTCAATGGACGTTTGGGATTTTCCATCTTTTGGCCATTGTGTATAATGTTCCCCTGAAACAAATATTTGTTGAAGTACTTGTTTCCAATTATTTTGGTTAATTATCAAATTATCATATGATAATATCCTTGCTTCCAATTATTTTGGTTAATTATCAAATTATCATATGATAATTTTCTGTTTAATATTTTGAGAAACCACAGTACTGTTTCCCACAGCAGCTGCGTCAATTTACACTTCCTCTCTTTATTTTTTGTGTATAGTAGGCAGAGTATTGGATTGAAAGTTGCTAATCCAACCCCAGGATTGATGAGCCGTGTAATACTGGATAAGCCCCTCTGCCACTCAAGTTTCACTTCCCCAGTCAGGAAGAGAGTAAATGTCCTGTGGCATGCCAGCTTCACAGAATTGTTATAAGAATTGAGCCAAATGAGATATACATAATGCTTTATAAATGACAACATTATTTAATAAGAGTCATTTGTACTAAATTTGAGCCCAATCCAATGTCAAAGGAGAAAACCATATGCTATTAGGAAGGAAGGGGCTCACTAAAGAAATTTAATATCCAGCAAAGACTCCGATTCAAAGGTCTTTTTTCTAAAATCTAGGCGATCTACCCTAAACAGAGAGCACTGTGGCGGGGGTGCAAGGGAGCAGTCAAAGCCGGCTTGGGAGAAGCTGAGGAAACGGCACATCAGCGTGTCACAAAGCAGCCATGGGTCTGTCAGCTGGTTCAGTTTGAAGCTCTGCCATTCACTGTTTCATTAGAGGCATTTAGAATTGTGTTTATAATTTTCTATAAGCACATTATTCCTAGGACAATGTGGCTTATTCCTTTTGGTAATAAGAGTTGCTGAAATACATCCAACAAATTTTTTTTTATCTGAAGTTAAATCACTGGCTTCATCTTACTTACACTGATTACACAGTGGGCTCCCAAATAGAGAATGGAAATTGCCTACTGGCTTTGGAAAAAGGGATGCCCTTTAGATTTTTGGATTCTAAATATTAAATTTACTCTTATCATAAATTGACTGTACAAACACTGATTTTGTTACCACTGTAAAGGATGCAACAAAAATCAGAAGAGTAGACTTGTACCCCAAATGAGATCAAAGCCAGAATTGAAGATCTCAAAGGACTGATACGATGTTGCTAGACTTTATAACTAATGACAGAGTTATTTTCACTCTTTATGTACACATACTGATGCTACTGTACATAGAGGGCATCTCCTTGGAAGATTTTTTTTTATTTTAGACACACTTAAAATTTCTTCTGTCAACTCTTTTTCATGCCCATCTTAAATAGTATCTTATTTTTTTTAAGATAGTATCCCATTTTTAAAGAACATTACAGGCCTGGTATAATTTTATGATGTGATGCCAAGCTATTTGAGTATTAAACAGAAAAGGTTATTGGGCCTAGAGCGTACCTGGTCATTTTGGCCAGAAAAGGGACTCTCCTCTTTGGCTCCAAAGCCTATGGTAGGGACAGATATGCAAAGTCAGTGATTTCTGAATATGGTACTAAGGAGGAGGAAAGAGACAGTCAGAATCAAGATTAAAATGGGACTGAAGCACAGAGGAGGAGGGTGAAACCTGGGCAGAAAAATAATTGCCAAGAAAAATGGGGCCAGAAAATAGAAAGAAGACATCCACTCAAGGTAGCAGTTCCTTCTGAGATAGTCCTCCAAAACTTATACTCTAGCCTCTGAAAAGAAGAGCTCATTGCTTTGCAAAGCTCTGCATTCCCACATTAGACAGCTCTAGTTTATTTTATTTTAATCATGGTAAGTATACTCTTTAATCCCCATCACCTATTTCACCCATCCTCCCACCCACCTCCCCTCTGCTAACCACCAGCTTGTTCTCTCTAGGTTAGAGTCTGTTTCTTGATTTCTTCTCTTTTTTGTCCCCTTTGCTCATTTGTTTTGTTTCTTAAACTCCACATATGAGTGAAATCATATGGTATTTTTCTCTCTGACTGACTTATCTTGCTTAGCATTATACTCTCTAGTTCTATCCATGTTGTTGGGAGACAGCTCTATTTTTTAAAATGTTCTTCTTTAAAATAATTTAGTGCCCAGCAACAAAAAAGAGTAAATAATAAATCATGGTCCAGCCTTATACTGGAATATTATTCAGCCAACATAAATGATGCTGCTATAAAAGACTATAGAAATGATACTTGATGATTTAGGGAAATGCTTATAATATATTGTTATATGTGCCTCAAGACTCTAGTTTGGGGTGTGTGTATGTGTAGACATTGGGAAGATAGACAGTGAACCAAAAACAGTGTTTATTTCTGGGTAGCAGGAAGCATGGATGATTTTTATCTTCTCCTTTATGTTTTTTTTTTTAATTGGATTATACCATGAGGACCCTCTTCTCAAATTATCTGTGGTGCTGGCTTTTCACAGAGCAGCCACATAAGCCTCCAAAGACCTTCATTAGAGAATAAAGAAGGTAAAGAAATTGGAGGGAGAATGCATCTTGTGCTCATGTCTGCAGAGATCAACAGAGAACATGTTCTGGAGCTCCTGTGGGTGCACATGCCTCTACCCAATTTTCTGTTTGCTTTTGTTGAGCCTCGCTGGGGAAGCAGGCAGACACATTGGGACATGCTGCCCATTGGCTTTGCTTCCCGAGAGAATCCATTCTGCTCTGGTGAGTCCCAGAAAGTTCTCATCTTCCTCTGCTCTGCGAGCCACCTCTCCTAAATCCTTTCATTCTGAGGATGAAATGGTAGACCCCTGATGGGTAGAGAATACTAAAACTCTGCTAAAATGTCCTTAATGTGCACCAAAGAGAATATCATAATGTTTGTGGCGACAGTTTGCCCGAAATAGGACCATGCTATCTGGGTGTGGTCGATGAGGCCCAGGGAGGCCTTGAAATGTCCAAAGAGCAGAGATGGGAGTCGCTCACAGCTCACCTTTGTCCTGTGTTGCTGAATGTCTGTGTGAGCCCTAGAATGAGAACCCCATCTTCACACAGCCAGACAACCTGTTTGGATTTCTAACCCAGACTTGAAGGTCTCAGAACTCCAGCAGAACTCCCTAAGAAAATACTACTTCAGTTTTACTGTGTTTTTAAATATATATATATATATATATTTACTCTCATCATAAAGTGACTGTACAAACATTGATTTTGTAATTATATATATATATATATATCCCCCAAAGTTTTGTTATGTTAAGTGTAATAAAATATAAATGTACTAACTTATCAGCACAAATAGATTAGACCAAACAATATCAAGTAAAACAAAGGAGGGGAAGAAAACCTTTTTAGATGCTAAAAATGTTCTGTGGTATAATTTCTCAAACTGATAATTCTATTTTAATCTTTCAAACTTATTAAAAAAGTTTGGAAGCAGAGTATCACATTAACATTGCTGTACTGCTCACTTAAGAGTCCCACTATTTTAAATCATTGTCTTTCCATCTTGCGGAGGAGAAGTGGAAGAGAACAGTTGCCCAAACCAACCCTCTTAGCATCTTGAAGCAAACACTCAACTCATTCTCTGGCCTTCCCCTTTTAAAGTGGGAATTGGATGGTTCCATCATTCCCTCTCTTCTCTTGCATTAACTCCATCATCTCTACTGACCACGTCAAGTCTTACTTGACTTACAGTATTTGCTCTAGCTTATCTAATTCTCCTCCTGAAGACAGGGATCACATAGGAACAGATGGAACAATGCACAAACTGTGCCCTGGCAAATTGGAAATAATACTCCACAGACAACCTTGCCCCTCGTCAGAGCCCTGGGTAACACTCTTCCCAGACACCAGCCCATTTGTGTAAGAGTGAACACCTTGGGTAAAGAATCGATCCATCCCACGGCATCAAGGTGAACAGCTGAAGTGCGTTTTCAGCTGAGTTTTCACAATGCTTTTTGCAAGCTTTTTGCCTTCTTACATTATGAAGAAAATACAGGTTTACTTATTATGGACAATCACATCCGTTCTCTGTACCACTTTGCACAGAAACCCAGCCCAACATGGTAACTGGAACAATTCTACACCTCACATTTTCCCTTGAAAAATAAAGAAAACAAGGGTTCTGCCATACTTGGAGAAGAAAGGCCCTCAGAAAGCCATCTGGTTGCAATTTTTCCCGGAGTTTTCTGGCCCAGAGACAAAGCACATTTGTGCCAGACGGATCAACACTGTCACCCAGTGGACAGACACTAGGCAGGCTGAGGCTGAGCCTTGATCTTGGCTTGGCAGCCAGCATTTAAATAGGAACCTGTTTATTTTAAGTGATCATGTATTCTCTTATAGGGAGCTGGGAGGATCTCAGGTGATAAGACTTTGATTTGGAATGAGTGCAACTTAAGGAGGACATACATTTTCATTGTGCCTATGCTTTTTTTTTTTAAACCACCAGGAAATTTGTAGGAAGCATAGACTATAACCAACCAAGCAAGTCTGCCAAGACACAGGATCAACCAGGCTTCCAGAAGGAGGGAGGTATATGATCACCTGCCAGGTATGTGGGAAGAGTTCCCTACCACAGAATAAGACTTATTGTTCATTGTTCATAGAGACAGTGGATGTGTATTTTGAAAACTAAAGTTGTTGTTGTTGTTGTTGTTTTTGGTGATCTGAGGTTATTCACTTTCCTAGAATGATATCAGTAGACGAACCATTCTTGCTATCTCTATTTTGTATATATATCAAAAGATATGCATGGATGCATATCTTCTCTACCACAGAATAAGACTTATTGTTCATTGTTCACAGACAGTGGATGTGTATTTTGAAAACTAAAGATTTTTTTTTTTGGTGATCTGAGGTTATTCACTTTCCTAGAATGATATCAGTAGATGAACCATTCTTGCTATCTCTATTTTGTATATATATCAAAAGATATGCATGGATGCAGCCTCTGACCCATCTCATTCCCCCAAGTCTCTTTAGTCTGTATTATTATTATATATTTGAGAGAGAGAGAATTGGCGGGGGCAGGGGGGAAGGGACAGGGAGAGGGAGAGAGAGTCTCAAGCAGACTCCCCACTGAGCATGGAACCCAAGGAGGGAATTGATCTCACGATCCCAAGACCACAACCTAAGCCAAAACCACCTGAGCTGAAATAAAGAGTTGGATACTTAACCAACTGTGCCGCCCAGGTGCCCTTGTCTCTTTAGTCTTATCTGCTATTTGGCACTCTCAACCAACTGGCTTACTTTTCATATTAAGGTGAGAGGTTCTTTGCATTAAGCCTTTCTTGCTAAATGTACCTTTAAATTAGTTTCTTCTCCCTGGCTGGAATGCTTCAACAAACTGAAAACATTCATCTAGTATTTTACACTTCTGCAGTCCTGGGGGCTGAGACTTCACCTGGTAGGAGCTTTTCTGGCATCTTGATTAAAAGCAGTCTGTTTATTGGAGGGAAATCTGGGTTCGAATCCTAACCGCACCACTCGCTAGCTAGCTCCTTTCCTTGGACAGGTCACTTAGTTTCCTTAAGCTCTAGTTATCAGGGATAATACTGGCACCTACCGCCCCAGCAGTTAATCCCTGCTGTGGGGATTTAGGTAGAAAAATACAGATGAACAATAGCACAGGGCCTGGACGCATCGTAAAAGCCCTATGAACATTAGGGTTGGTATTGTCATAATTATTACAATGACAGCAGTCACTCTTTTTACTCCTAAAATGCAATTCTTATAAAGTACCTCAGGCTCACAGATGAAACTGTGACATTTTTTTAGCTAGAAGGACCCTGAGAGAGCATCCAGTCCTTTGTTCTTCATTAAAATCATCTGGGGAAGTATGTATGTATGTATGTATGTATGTATGTATGTATATTTTTAAAAAATTATTTCGTTTGGGACGCCTGGGTGGCTCAGTGGGTTAAGCCGCTGCCTTCGGCTCGGGTCATGATCCCAGGGTCCTGGGATTGAGTCCCACATTGGGCTCTCTGCTTGGCAGGGAGCCTGCTTCTCCCCTCCCCTCTCTGCCTGCCTCTCTGCCCCTTGTGTGATCTCTGTCTATCAAATAAATAAAAAAAATTATTTAGTTTAATTGAGAGAGAGAGAAAGCATGAGTGAGCGAGGGTGGAGAGGGGCAGAGAGAAACTTTTGCAGACTTTCCACTAAGTGTGGATCCCGATGCAGGGCTTAAGCTCATGACTCTGAGATCACCACCTGAGCTAAAACCAAGAGTTGGACACTTGACAGACTGAGCCACCCAGGGGTCCCTCCAAGGAACCTTTTAAGGAACACTGACATCCCCAATAGCCCAATGAAAGAATGCTTATTATATGAATCCTTTTAGATGAATTCTAGAAAAGGCAAACCTAATCTGTAGCGACAGAAAGCAGATCAGCGATCATCTGGGGATGAAGGTGGAGGGCAAGAACTGAAGGAAACTTCCCGGGGTGGTGGCAATGTTTTCTGTCTTGATTGTGGAGGCAGAGTATGCACATTTGTCCAAAAGTTTCTGAAACTGTACAGTAAAGTGAGTGCTTTGTATTGCATGTAGAATATATCATAATAAAGTTGATGTGAAAAGCTGATGCTGAGTCTCCTCACCAGGAATTCTGATTTGACTGTTCCAGGGTGAGGCTCATGCAGCTAAGGCAGGAGCCGCAGTGAGAGCCACTGATCTAATCCAGTCCCCTCCACCTCCAGATGAGCTCAACCCAAGTATATACCGTGGAAGGTGCAGGACTAAAAACAGGGTCTTCGGGCAAACCTGAGTGGCGAAGTCAGCTAAGCACTGGACTCTTGATTTTGGTTTAGGTCTCGATCTCAGAGTTGTGAGACCAAGCCCTGCATCAGGCTCCATGCCAGGCATAGAACCTGCTTGAAAATCTCTCTTCCTCTGCTCTCCACCTCCTCGGCCACATGCATGCATGCTCGCGCTCTCTCTCTCTCTCTCTCTCTCTCTCCAGATTTCTTGTGTTCCCAGCCTTTCCTTTTTACCTTTACTAGTAACACTGCTTCTCCCTGGAAATTCCCTCTCCTTTTTACCTCTCTGTATGAAAACCCCTTCAGGGTTCAGCTCACATCTCATAACTCTCAGGAAGCCACAGTCTGCACTGCCCTGCCCTTGACATAGGAGTTCTTTAGCAGGAGGGACTGAGGCTTTTTAAAAAATTTGTATCCTCAGGGGGCACCTGGTTGGCTCAGTGGGTTAAAGCCTCTGCCTTCAGCTCAGGTCATGATCCCAGGGTTCTGGGATCGAGGCCCGAGTGGGGCTCTCTGCTCAGCGAGGAGCCTGCTTCCTCCTCTCTCTCTCTCTCTGCCTACTCGTGATCTCTGTCTGTCAAATAAATAAATAAAATCTTTAAAAAAAATTTGTATCCTCAGAACCAATATTGTGCTTGGCACAGGGCAGGCATTCCATACACATT
Organism: Taxidea taxus jeffersonii; assembly: GCA_003697995.1. Classification (NCBI taxonomy): domain Eukaryota; kingdom Metazoa; phylum Chordata; class Mammalia; order Carnivora; family Mustelidae; genus Taxidea; species Taxidea taxus. Next base: position 78,354 of record ML111743.1, on the reverse strand, counting down.
TGTTGAACTGGAAAAATTGGTGGAAGGGAATTACCATTTAATAAGTATTCACGATATGCCAGGAATTGAAATGAGCACTTTATGTACATTATCTCATTGAATTTTTACAATTTTATGAGTTGGTTATCATTTTCCTTTTTTGTGAGGGAGGAAACAGGCTCAGAGAGGCTTGGTAATTTGCCTCAGGACACGGAGCAGGCAAATAGTAGAACCAAGGTCTGGACTCAGGTTTATTGATTTTCCAAGTTCCTGCTTTCTCTACCATACTAGGCTGTCTCAGTCACAGTAGTTATTCTATTCAGCCTTAAGATATGGATATTATGTATCCTATCTCCTCAGTTAGGTTATAAGCTTCTTAAACGCAAGAATTAAATTTTAGTATTTATAATCCCATATCATCTCATGAAGTAGAGAATTTGATCACTTCAGTGTTAAGAGAGTATTCAATTTTTAACCGCATTAGAGCAATTGCAAGGATAATCCAACATTTAGAAGAATATCCACCTGCACTTCTAAGAAGACCTGTAGTCGGCGGGGGCGGGGGGGAAGCACAGAAGGCTGTGATTCGAGCTTATCTATTTCTTCACTCTTTCCTTTCTTTCTTTCTTTTTTTTTAATTGGACAGAGATCACAAGTAGGCAGAGAGGCAGGCCAGGCAGAGAGAGAGAGGAGGAAGCAAGCTCCCCACTAAGCAGAGAGCCTGATGCGGGGCTCGATCCCAGGACCCTGGGATCATGACCTGAGCTGAAGGCAGGGGCTTTAACCCACTGAGCCACCCAGGCACCCCTCTCCTTTCTTTCTTATTATACACATCTTTCTTATCATATAAGCATCAAACACAACATCATTGACATATAACAACATAGTAAGTTGGTTAAAACAGTCTCAAAGCACGTACCAAAAAAATTCCTGGAATGACATTGTGCCTTTGAACCAGAAGTGGACAACTGCCCCCAGTAAATTTACATGCAGAGGTGATGTTGTATTTGAGCAATCGAAAGGGATCTGAACAACTCTAAAAAAAAAAAAAAAAAAAGTTGTAAGACATTAAATCCCAGGTAACAAATCCTTTGTTCCATTCAGCAGTATTTGCATGTTTGAGCCAATAATTCTAGACTCTATTCCTATCACTCCATTAGGAATTCCTTCTTCCAAAACTTATCAAAGACCTCTGTATTGTCAAGGCCAGTGGACATTTTCATGTTTCTTCTATTTCTTGACCTCTTTGAGGAATTTGAAATTACTAAACAGTCCTCCTTCTCGAACTCTCCCCTGGGCCTCTGTGGTCCCACCCTTCTGTTTTCTTTTTATTTCTCTGTGTCTTCTATCCCAGTCTTGGTCAAGCACAATTTTTCCTTTACTTGACCTCGAAATATCTAAAATCTAAATATCTAAAATAGATTCCTGCTCTTCACTCTCTCTTCACATACCCCTTGGTAACCCAAAATTTTAGCTACTATTTCTGTGCACCAAATGTTTTCCAAAGCTAGTGCTCTCCTCTGAGTATCAGACTTGTGGGTTGAATTGCCTATCTCCTGATGTCTCCATTTTGATGACACTCTAGTACCTCCAACTCAACATGCCCAATCTGAATTTTTCATCTTTCTCTTTCTCTCTCTCTCTTTTTTTTTTTGTGTGTGTGTGTGTGGTTTTTTTGTTAAGTAAGATCTATGCCCTATGTGTGGCTTAAACTCATGACCCTAGATCAAGAGATCCATGTTCTAGTGACTGAGCCATCCAGGCATCCCTCTTCAAACATTCTTATGTGGATTAAAGATGTCTGTAGGGGTGCCTGGGTGGCTCAGTCGGTTGGGTGGCTGCCTTCGGCTCGGGTCATGATACCAGGGTTCTGGGATCGAGCCCTGCATCGGGCTCCCTGCTCAGCGGGGAGTCTGCTTCTCCCTCTCCCTCTGCTGCTCTGCCTACTTGTACTCTCTATCTCTCTGTCAAATAAATAAATAAAATCTTTAAAAAAAAAAAAGATGCCTGTAAATTTTTTGCCACTCTACCTATCAGGAGATGGAGGTCTACTTCCACTCCCCTTGAATCTGGGCTGGCCCTGTGATAGGCTTTGACCAAGAGTATACTGTATAACTTTTGAGACTAGGCCTTAAGAGGTCTCCAGGTTCCATCTTCACCTCTTGGAACATTCCTTCTCAAAACATGGACATCATGGTGTGAGGAAACCTGAATAACTCTTAGAAAGGTGGCCCTCATGAGGAGAACAGAGGCCCCTGGCCAATAGCCATTGCTGAGCTCCTAATCCCAGCAGTTCTACCTGCCAGCCATATGAATGAAGCTCTTCTTGAATCCTCCAGCTGTACTCAAACTGGCCCAGCCAATGCTGTGTCAGGTCATCCCTGCTAGTTCTGAGCAGGTCATGAGCAAATATGCGGTTGTTGTACTAGGACTGTAAGTTTTGGGGGTGGTTTGTTATGTAGTAATAGGTAATAGGTAACAGACATTTCTTATCCTCATCCTTCTGAATTTCCTACCTCAACAAATAGTACTGATCTTCTAACTGTGCAAGCAAGAACCTGGGAGGCATCTTAAATTCTTCCCTCACTCAATGTATCAAGTCTTACAGAGTCTTGCTTTTAACTACAACTCAGACTTAGCATCCTTTTCTAATACCACGGCTGCCACTGCCAGCCATTTCTCACCTGAGTAAATGTGATACTAGGTCTCTCTGTCATTCTGATTTTTTCTGGAATATTCTGTCAACATTATTCTTTTAAAATACAAAATCTCTTCATGTTACTTCTCTGCTTAAAATCCTTTAATGACACCTTTTCCTTTTCAAGGAGAGTTGGGGTTCCTTAGTGAACCTCACAGTTAGGCCTCTGCTACCTTCATTAGCTGCAAACTCCCTCAAAGTGCACCCCCCAATGTCTTTCCCACCTCCCAGGTTCATCCTGCAACTTGCTATCTTCTTGCATTCCAATGTGCAGTTTTCCAACATGCCTTCAAAAACGTAGTTTGTGGGAAATATTCACTCAGTTAATTCTTTCTAGTCTTACAATTCTTATTAGTCCTACAAGCTACTTCTTGCCTAAGTGTTCTGTTGATACTTCTGACCCAGCACTCGTGTCACCATGTCACCTCTCGTGACTGTTCTCTGGATTGTCTTTTCCTTGAGGACACAATCAGGCTGTAATTCATTTTTCTGTCTCAAGTTGCTATTCCACTCCCAGCATATTGTAGGAGCTCAGTGCATGTTTATCACCTGAATCAGTAAATATACAGAATTGTGCTATCAAAAAACTTCATCCTCAAGTAGATATTACTAGTATCTACTTAGTTCCTCATTGTTGAAAGGGGTTAGCTAGGCATGGCTCCTTTTATCAGCTGTACTGGCCCTCACAATTCCTGCTAAGCACACACATGAGGCCCCTGCCATGCCTTCTGTCTCCCAAGCTCACACGTCTGAGGTGTGGGATATGCGCCATTCCTCCCAATCCATTCATCTCATTTGATTCTACTCTTGTCCCCCTTAGCCACTGCTTTTCCTGCTCCACAAGGTTACATGGCAGAGCATGGTGCTAAAGAGCATGGGTCCTAGAGTAAGACTGCCTGGTGTGACTCTCACCCTCACCCCTACCTGACTGAGGAAACTTGGACAAGTGATCTAACTGTCCTGTCTCAGATATCGACCTGTACTCAATGGACACAAATGCAGAGAGCCAGCCATTTATGGCTCTTTTGAGAATTAAATGATATTTCAGGTAAATAGTGGTTGCAACACAGTAAGTGCTCAATAAATATCGGCTCTCTTGATCCTATTCTGACCTTGCCATCTCAGATCAGTTCAGCGAACACTTACTGTCTATTGGATGCCAGGCATGGAGTGTGGGGGAGGTACTGTCTGCACTAAGTATGTCAGAGCCCTTGGGATTTAGTGGACATTATTGTCCTACTGAGGACTTGAACTCTTCCTGACTATGGTCCTGCTCTCTCATCCACTCAGCTTGTCTGTCTCTTGTCAGGGGAGACTTAGTTCCTTTCACAAGCCCATGGTCCCAGAGCACTTCCTATGAAACCAAGAAAGAATCAGCAGTGACCAGATACCCTCATATCTGGCCTTCGGGCTAAAGAAACATTCACTTATTTGTTGGTTCATTTATTCACTTGACAAATACATTGTAGATGTTAACCATGTATTCGGCCCAGGACAGGCCCTAGGGCTATAAAGATGAGCAAGACAGGGCCCTGCTATCAAGAAGCTTCCAGCTCTGGGCAGAAGAATCTGATTTCAGGGCAGGCTGGAAGGGTGGGGCTGCCACTCCCAGAACCAGTGCTCCCTGTGCTCTGAGAACCCATCCCATATCCTCTGTGGCTCAGGCTACCCTTCTTGGAGCTTTGTCTACACCCTTGATGCTTCCACCAGGGTATCCGGTGAATTCTTATTGCTGGCCAGCTTCCAAGTGCAGCTTAACAATTTCAGCATCACACAGGCCTCCCAGTTCCCTGGTTAGGTGGAATGAAAGAAAACCAAGTGGGAGCCAAGACCCTGGTGTGACCAGGCCACTCTTTTGATGAAGACTGGAGTTCTCAGATGAATGTTAACATGTTTTACGATCTTCCCCATTCTTATTTGTATTTCCTTTAGGGTCTCTGGTATAGGAACATTCCCTTCATTTTTATGATCTAAAAAAGAATCTAGGGTACCCTGTGGTACCCAGTCAATTAAGCCTGTATTCTCTTTGTTCACCATTCAGAGTTACAAAATGACATGTCACTTTCCTACAAGGCTGCTATCAATTCTGCTGGATGAAATAATATTTCCTTCATCAAAACTTACATTTTAGATTTGTTTATATTCTCCCTTTTTAGCAAAAGACCGGAGGTGGTTTATAGGAAGTAAGAATAGTATCAGAGAAACAATGAATCTTGGAACACTGCATTAAAAAAAAAAAAAAAAGAAAGAAAGAAGAAAAAGAAAAGGAAAGAAAAGGAGAAAGAATAGTATCAGAGAAAATTATAAATTAAAAAAAAATTTTTATGGGAAAATTTCAGTATAAACGGAAGCTCTGGATCCAAAAGAAGAACTAGATTTCAGATAAGTGGCCCAAAAGTTCTTGCCGTATTTTTATAATTCAGTTTAAAACTTTGCTCTGTACTTCCAGGTAAAGTGAAAAGAGAAACCCAGTTGGGCACCAAAAATCTCATCATTGGGGAAGGGGAAACATAACCAGATCCTTATGGGAAGTAAATTTCTCATTCAGAAAGACAATTTTCACTTTGGACTTCAAATAGCAGACACTAGTCTGGAAAATATATTGTAACATCCTCAGGGCTACTTAGGGCAACGTCTTAAAATGCCACCCAGTGGCAGCATGTCTGCAAGGGGCGACGTGGCCCAAGCCCTTAGCTCCCACCAGCTTAAGACCTGGACCCTGCAAAGGTTCTTTAATACATCCCCCGGGGCTATCACTGGGGTTGGGACAGGGAACTGAGCAGTCAGGGTGGGAAGAGCCCCACTAGGAGGGGGCCCTCAACATAATACTAAAGAAATTGGACTTGGCCTGAAGGGAAGTCCTTAGAAGATTGTCAGCAGGAGAACGATGCCTTTGTGTTCGTATATTAAAAAGAACACCCAGGGCGCCTGGGTGGCTCAGTGGGTTAAAGCCTCTGCCTTCGGCTCAGGTCATGATCTCAGGGTCCTGGAATCGAGTACCGCATCAGGCTCTCTGCTCGGCGGGGAGCCTGCTTCCTCCTCTCTCTCTGCCTGCCTCTCTGTCTACTTGTGATCTCTAACAAGTAAATTTTAAAAATAAATAAATAAAATTAAAAAAAAAAGAACACCCAGCAACATATACCAAATACCAGGGGTGCCAAGACCAAAGGCAGGAAAACTCGTCAGAGAGGCCACTGGAGAGAATCCGATGGGAGGTGACAAAAGCCTGAACTAGGCAGACACAGTGGAATTGGAAAAAAGGCTCAAATGTGAAAAAATGTCACAGTGATAGACTCAACAAGGCTTAGAGGATACTCATTAAATGCATTGAGGGTAAAGGCTCTCGTGGGGAAAAGGCTCCTCGAATTACTACTCGGGTCAGCTGGTAGAGGTTGCTTGCAGTGCAGTCAGAGAAAGGAGTTTAGGGCCCAGTTAAGGCTCGGCTGAAAAAGATGCTGGGTTAGTAGTGTCCATCATGGGGGCAAGATGGGAGGATGCTGGCATGCCTGGTATTTACCTTCCTAGTCTCTGGCAAAAGAAGCACAACAACATACTGTGTGTTTCAAAATGCGTACACTGTGATTCCATGGATATGAAGATCTAAAACAGACAAAACTAATTTATGGTGATGGAAGTCAGAAAAGTGGTTCCCAGGGGCAGGAGGTAGGTGGGTTACTGACTGAAAAGGGCAAAAAGAAGCTTTCTGGGGCCTGGGAGTATTCTGTATCTTGATCTGGGTGGTTATTATATAGGTGTACACATACATAAACATTCATTAAGCTATATGCCCTTAAGATGTGTGACCTCTATTATATGAAGGTCATACCTCAATTGAAAAAGTGGGGGAGAAATTCCTCCATAGCCCTTTGTGTGGCTGAGGAAATGTCATAAGATGTAACACACAAGTAAACATTAGTCACAATATGTCTTAATACACATGACACTCACCTGAAGGCAAGGCATGCTTTTACATCTGTTCAGTTTCCTATATACTTTGGCCATTTCTTTTGTAGTCTTGTCCATTTTGCTAGCTGAGAACACGTGGACTATAATGAGCTGATCCGTGAAGGACAGCTGGTGGCTTATAAGGTGATCATACTCCAGGTCTGTCACTTCAGGGATGCTGTAAGTGCTACACTGGCATGTGCCCCCTTCCTGCCCACACAATGTCCTCCTGAGGACCACAGGACAGAGCAGCTGAGGATCAAACCACGCATCCTTGTTCTTAATGGGAGGAGGAGGAAGCCTAGAAATGCAATGGTAAGAAATCATGTTCAAAGAAGTGAAAGGACAGAGGCACCTGGGTGGCTCAGTCAGTTAAGCAACAACCCTTGATTTCAGCTCAGGTCAGGATCTCGGGGTCTCGGGTATTCAGCCCCATGTTGGGCTCTGTGCTCAGCCAGGAATCCGCTTGTCTCCCTCTCTCTGCCCCTCTCCCTGCTTGTGCTCCTGCTCTCTCTCTCAAATAAATAAATCTAAGAAAAAAGAAAAGAACTGAGAGAACAGAAAGAATATCACTTTAGAAGAAACCGAAGTGGCTACTTTGGTAAAGCATTTAAGTTTAATTTCTGGACAGAACTTTATGTGCCAATGTGCTAAAACACTTTTCAATACACTGAAAGAGGTGAACCTTTTCAGTTACATAAGCACCTGTGGCTCTGAAACAAACATAAGCCTTATGTTCAGAGGACTTAATTAATCTAAAGGACTATAAGTAATTGACCAGTAAGAATGAGACTTAGAGTCTTAATTGCAGTTTGACAAATGCAAGAAGGATGCATTAAGGTTGGTCTATAAGATACTCGCTTTATTCCAGTCTCATAAATGGGGAAAACTAAGGCTCAGAAAATTCAATAATCTGACTAAAGCACCCAAGTGGTAACTGACAAAGCTGGAACTTGAACCTGTTTCTTTTTTTTTTTCCCCTATTACAATGGCCCACTGACTGGAGATGAAACATCTATAGCATACTTTTGAGCTGATTGGTGCCTATTAATACTTTCCTTCTTTTGTTTATAGGGCTTTTATTTTAATGTAGTTAAACTTATCAATGCTCTCCCTTATGTTTCTGTTTTTTGGTGTGTGTTTGGTTTAAGAATTTATTTTCTACCTCTAGGTGATGAAAATATTCTCCTTATTTTCTTCTAAATATTTTATTATTTTGCTTTTTATATTTAGCTCTCTAGTCTACCTGCAGTTTATCATGGGAAGTAAGAATCTTCCTATTTAGAAGGAAGATAGATAGGTAGGTAGATAGGTAACCAGTTGTCCCACCACCATTGACTGAATAATCCATTCTTTCCTCACTGGTTTGTATTGCTATTTCTGTTTTATATCAAATTTCCATATTGTCTGGGTCTGATTGGGGCTCTCTATTCTGTTCGATTGATCTAAATAACCTGATGCCAATATCACATTATCTTAGTTACTATTACTTCCTAAAAAGTCTTTTTTTTTTCAAAGATTTTATTTATTTGACAGAGAGAGATCACAAGTAAGGCAGTGAGGCAGGCGGGAGGTGGGGAAAAAGGCTCCCCATTGAGCAGAGTGCCTGATGTGGGGCTCAATCCCAGGACCCTGGGATCATGACCTGAGCTGAAGGAGGCTTAACCCACTGAGCCACCCAGGCACCCCCCCAACAAAGGTCTTGAAAACTGGTAGGGCAAATCCTCCCACTTTGTTTTTCCTCTTCAAATATATTAATGTTATTTCTAGAGTTAGTTATCTTATATCCCAAAGAACACATAATTTTTTAAAAAACCACAACTTTTAGCATGCATGATTTGGTACACAATATGAGTGATAAGGGACAAGAGACCTAAGAATACCACCTTTGCCAGTGGCTGGCCAGTAGCAGAGAGCTCTGAGAGTAGGATGCAATTACCATCAAATAAACCAGGAGTGTTGGGAACGAAGGTTCTGATCTCCATCCTGTAAAGAATAGGCTACTAGAGGTCCCAGCCCCAGTAACACCTTCTTGTTTTCCCATGACCACTTACTCTTCATCCCCACCTTTGTTTATGAAGCCTCTCACAGGTAAATATGGAGCATACCAACATCAGGGCCTCTGAAGAGGCATTCTGAGCATCCCTGAGTAATTCCAATGGATCAGCTACTGTACCTATCAATAAGGACTAAACCAAGCTGCTTGCTGGCCTGGAGACTTGGTCTGCAATATTCCTAATATTCATGGGGCAGGATGCCACCCCACTATAATTGGGCCTGATTTTGAAAGTGAAGCCTTGGGGTTCTGGGTTGGGCAACTGAAAACCCACGAGGCAGGAGGGGCAAACAGACAGATAGACACACACACACACAATGCACTCACTCAAAGTACACTCGATATACAGACATGCACATATACCACAGAAAGAGGAAATCTTTCCACTCAAGATGAGCCTGGAGTCAAAAATCTGAAAACACATCAAGAAAGCTAATTCTAACAAAGATAACCTACAAAATCAATAGTCAGAAGATGGATTCGATCTAGACAAAATTAAAATAATAGAGCAAATTTAAAAAGCACTTACAAACAGGGATGTTTAGAATTCTCAGGATGAATAATGGTAGAAAAAATAACTGAAAAAAAAATCAGGGGCGCCTGGGTGGCTCAGTTTTTAAGCATCTGCCTTCAGCTCAGGTCATGATCCTGGGTCCTGGGATCGAGCCCCGCATTGGGCTCCCTGCTCAGTGGGAAACCTGCTTCTTCCTCTCCCACTCCCCCTGCTTGTATTCCCTCTCTTGCTGTCTATATCAAATAAATAAATAAAATCTTAAAAAAAAAAAGAATTCAAAGACTCCCAATATATTGACAGGTATAGAAAGTCAATCTGAATTTCTTAAGTACACAATAAAATAGTATATTTTTCTCACTAACAGGCTAGTTCATATTAACTGTCTTACATTGGGACATTATGGGATGGTAGACAGTGCTAAAAACTTGACATGCTTCATCCTATTTAATTCCTTCACAGTCTTGTGAAGTAGGTTTATTATCCCCATTCTATGGATAAAGAAACAGGCTTAGAGAGCAATTGCTGAAGTCTCATAGCTAATATTCTCTGCTAGTGTGTTATCAGGGTGTTATGCTGTTTTCCCTCTGCCTGGTGTCAGCCTGTCCTCCATGCACAGGATTTGTCTGGAAATTGAACTAGAGCATGAAACCCATATAGAGAAGTGATGCACGGAAGATGGATTTTCTCATTCATGGTGCTTAAGCCTTTATGCTTATTTCAAGATTTAGAGTCCAATTGCAGATTTAAAAGTTTCCATTTTTTACAGAAATAAATGGAACCCTTATTGAATTAATATTAATCTCTTCAGATATCATTGCAACACATAACTGAGTCATAAAAGTAATTCTACATTTAAATGTGAAGTGATTGGGTTTTGACTTTTCACAGGAAATTTAAAAGTCTGAATAAACATCTTAGGCCTGCGTCACAGTGTCTGTTTGCTGCATCACTGCGGATTTTAAAGGATTTGGTTAATTTTGCTACTTGTACCAGTGTCTGGCCTGGGGTCAAGGCCCTCCACGATCTGGCCTCAATCCTGGTTATCCTATCTTCCATACCCTAAGCACCAGGAAAACCAAACTGCTCAGCATTCCTCCAACTTGCCTGCACTGGCCCCTCTATATGCCTTTGCTCAAATCCCTGCTCTGCTCACCGGCTGTGTCTTTGCAGGGTGAAGAGGGCAGCATGGGCTTAATTATAATTGCACCCTTAGGTGTGTCGTGAGAATTCAATTAAATCCTGCAGGTACAGTGTTTTGCACGGCACCTAGTGTCTAGTGAGTATTCAGTAATATTAGCCATCCCTGACATTATTAGTACCATCACCATCCTTATTATACATCTCCTCCGGGAGTACCAGCTCTCCCTACTTGCATATCCCAGTTCTCCTAATCATTACAGACCTATTCAAAGGCTCCTGGAAAAAAAAAAAAAGATCCATTCTAAAAAAAAAATCTCTCCCTCCACAAAATTTCTTCAGCCTTCTATCTCTTCTGCTCTGATAGCACTTACTTCCTTAGTTTCCATTGATTAATGGTATTCATTAATACTTTGAGGTCTTTGGAGGACAGGGACCAAGTCTTTGTGTTGTTAACTGCCACATGCCTGGAAGGCAGCAGATGACAGTTTTTGGTTGAGTGAATTCCCATGTGCAGGTGTCAGGTAGGACTGCTTGTTTAGTGTGGCATTTATGAAGTCTGCTGCCAATGCTTTGTTTATTGTCTTTTTAAGATTTTGTTTATTTATTTGAGAGAGAGAGAGCATGAACAGGGGGAGGGGCAGAGGGAGAGGGAGAAGCAGATTCCCCACTGAGCAGGCTGGGCCCCAGGACCATGACCTGAGCCAAAGGCAGACATTTAACCAACTGAGACACCCAGGTGGCTCTGTCTATGCTTTAAATACAAGAAACATTTACCTCATGGCATTTGCCACTTTAAATTTATTGTTTTCAATAATGTTACTGAAGCAGTACTAGGACTGGAAATCCTAGGGATTTTCACACTGCTACTCAGTGTGAATTCCAGTGTAGAGACAACCTACCCCACCTCTGACACCCCTTGCCTCCCCCCCGCCACCTGGACCTGGAGGGAGGTGACACCCGAGGTGGGAAGCATCCCTGTTTGGTAGGGAGACTCAGAGATACAAATGCATAGAGAACCTGGCTTCTTATGCTGGTGAAGAAAACAAGGATACATTTCTCTCAGAAGAACTGTGCAAGAAGACAAGGGAAGCAACAACTTCTGGCCCTCATTTACCATCACCAAACAGAGTCAGGAGTTTTCAGCCCAAATATATGGTCAGGTTTCAAATATGTGCTCCCCAAAGAGATGAAAACAAACTGAGTCTTGATTCCTGATTGATTTGAATTCCTCTTGGGAAGCAGGGTGGAGAGAACACAGATGCTTGAATCTAGGCATATAAATTTGTCCCACTTTTAGGAAAAGCATTTCTTTGACAGCACGTAAGTGGTGATACCTTAACCCACCCTGCTTAGAAAGCACTCCTGTGTGAAGCAACATAACAGGTCTTGCTTGACATTTGTAGGTGGACTGAATGAGATGTCCATCTGAAGCTCTTTCGAATATAAACTGTACTATGAATTATTAAGACAAGTGAGGCCGGTACCTGAAGGACCAATTGCTGCCTGGGGTCTTCTGGGTGCGAAAGAGAGGCACAGGCTTAAAGACACCTTTCAGTTTTAGGAAGGTATTCCGGTATCGAAGATACTCCTTACTCTCATCTTTTTCCTCTGCACTTTGTTTCAGAGGAAATCTTGCTGATGAGACTTTTTGTTTCCTGATCCCTTTTTCTGGAAACTTGGGCATTTTGCCAATGTGCACGCAGTCTATTCCTGAAATGTAAACAGAATATACACCACTGAAAACCTTTAGTGGACCAATGTGCCAGTAACTGGCTGAGCTGTCTGGGTTACGTTGGTTGCAATAATCTGAACACTCCTTCACCCACTTACAGAAGTGTCTTTCTGTTTCTCTCATTTTAAATGCACTTCCTGGTGCATACATACCCATACATACCCTGGTGCATACATACATGCCCACTTCCTGGGCATACATAGCATCTGTGTAATAAGGAAAATGTCTAGGTTATCCATGGGAGTTTGATTGTCTGTGCTTACCTTTTCCAGGGAATGTGCCAAACACTTTAAATGCCTTATCCAACTGAAGTAAGTACCCTCCTTAGGTGAGTACTGTTATTCTCATGATATCACAGAAAAGGCCACTTTCACCCAGCTAGAAAGAGGCAGAACTAGGCTTTGAACAGGTCTGTTTAATTCTGAAAGCTGTGTTTTGACCATGCAATAGACCAGTGCTTCCTAGCCTTTTCTTTTTAATCATCTAGAAAACTGTAAACTGTCAACGCTTATACATATAGATACTTATCTTAGAAAATCTGATATTAAAAAAATAAAATATGATGTATTGGTATGGCACATTGTGGTAAACTTATTGGAATCAACCATCCCAGATTGAACCTGTCAACTGATGGTAGAATCAACTATCCCAGGGGCTCAATCACCCCCACCCAGCCACTGTTCTGAGGGCTAAGGACTTCCATTTCTCAGTTCTTGTGTAAAACATTTGTGGCAAATCCTTTGTGATACTCTACTGTATGCCATCATGAGTAGCAAATTACTTCCTCAATTGGCGAAGCTTGTTCTTTGGGATTTAGCTTAGTCAATCCTCCTTATTTGCAGATTCTGTACTTGTGAATTTGCCTATTAGCTACAGTTTATTTGTAACCCTAAATCAGTATCTGCAGCACTTTCATGGTCACTTGTAGAGGTGTGGAGCTATGAAAAACTTAAGTTGCATCTTGCATTTTCCCAGTTGTGGTTGAACAAGGTGATGTTCTGCCTTCTTGCTTCCAATCTCATACTGTAAGCAAGTATCCTTTCTATGATCTCTTCAGTGCCAAAGTTTTTTGCATTTTTTGTGTCTTTTTTTGGTGATTTTGCTGTTCAAAATGGACTCAAGTATAGTACTGAAGTGCTGTCTAGAATTCCAAAGTGAAAGATGGCTGTGATGGTCCTTATAGAGAAAACACAGGTGTTAAATAAGCTTTGTTCAGGCATGAGTTATAGCACTATTGGCCATGAATTCACTGTTAATGTTTCAACAATATATATTAAATAAGGTATCTTCAGACAGAAACACATAAAATATGGTTATGTATTGGCAGGTTGGCAAAAATGCTATGACCAGAGGTGCACAAGAACCTCACCCTGTATTTCTCCTAGGAGCAATGGTTCAATATTGGCTAATTCAGTGTTTGTTGAGACCTTATAGAATCTAATTACAGTATATAAAGAGGGATAAGAGTATTTTCTGATCCAAAATATGAATATGAGAACACCTTCCCTTATGAAAACACAGTTAATCAAATGGATTTTTTTCTCCAAAGAAGGAAAGGAAATGAAATTAAGGTCATCTCCTTTGATTTTTTTGCTACAGCTAATCACCTGGATCCATGATAAGACTGTATGTATACTGATTTACAGCTTACAAACTCACTACCTTGGGAACCTTAGAAGGAAGAGGCATACAAATGTTGATCTTCTGGAAGTCTGAATGATGGGAACAGGTTATGTGGAGCAATACAATGGATTCCATAACTGACCCAATGCAAATCTGTAGTAATCCAGCCAGTGAAATAGAATGTGCTTGACATTCTTCTGTAGTCTTCTTAATTTAATAACTGTTGGGATGTCAGAGAAAGGGCTTATGTCCATTACAGGATCAAATGTAGCTGTTTTCATTGTGTCTGTTAAACTTGAAGGCTTCAAAACAGGAAATTATATATAAATATTATAATTCATATAGATTACTTACTATACAGTTATAAAACATCAATTCATTCATTTGTTTATTTACTTATTCATTCAATCAACAAATGTTTATAAGTGATATTTATGGGCCAGGCACTGTGCCAGAAACTAAGACTATGGTTATATATAAAAGTCATGTTCCTGGGGCGCCTGGGTGGCTCAGTGGGTTAAGCCTCTGCCTTCAACTCAGGTCATGATCTCAGCATCCTGGGATCAAGCCCTGCATCAGGCTCTCTGCTCAGCGGGGAGCCTGCTTCCTCCTCTCTCTCTCTCTGCCTGCCTCTCCGCCTACTTGTGATCTGTCAAATAAAACAAATTTAAAAAAATTTTTTAAAAAGTCATGTTCCCTTGTGAATATATTTAATGCCACTGGATTATGCATTTAAAAATGGTTAAAATGGGGGCGCCTGGGTGACTCAGTGGATTAAGCCGCTGCCTTCAGCTCGGGCCATGATCTCAGGGTCCTGGTATCGAGCCCCACGCCGGGCTCTCTGCTCTACGGGGAGCCTGCTTCTTCCTCTCTCTCTGCATGCCTCTCTGCCTACTTGTGATCTCTGTCTGTCAAATAAATAAATAAAATCTTTAAAAAATGGTTAAAATGGTAAATTTTGTGTGATATATATTTTAGAACAAAAAATGGGGAAGAAAAAGCCATGCTCCCTATCCTCAAGGAGCTCAGTCTATGGAAAAACTAGATGGGTAAATCATTACAATTAAAATTAGAAATACTGGGGCACCTGGGTGGCTCAAATGGTTAAGTGTCTGCCTTTGGCTCAGGTCATGACCCCAGATCTGGGATCGAGCCCTGCATCAGGCTCCCTGCTCAGTGGGAGCCTCCTTCTCCCTCTGCCTCTGCCTGCTGCTCCCCCTGCTTGTGCTCTCTCACTCATGCTCTCTCAAATAACAAATAAAACCTTTAAAAATAAAATAAAATTAGAAATACTATATGATCCAAAAGTTTCTCTACTGGGTATTTGCCCAAAGAAATGAAAATACTAATTCAAAAAGATATATGCCAACTTATGTTTATTGCAGCATTATTTACAATAGCCAAGATATGGATATAACCTAAACATCCATCATTAGATGGATGGATAAGGAAGATATGATAATATTCATAATGAGATATTAGGAAGCCATAAAAAGGAATGAGATCTTGCTATTTGCAACAACATAAATAGACCTAGAGGGTACTATGTTAAGTGAAATAAGTCAGGCTGAGAAAGACAAATACTATATGATTTTACTTATATATGAAATCTAAAAACAAAACAAATGAATAAACAAACAAATTAGAATCAGACCTATAGATACAGAGAAAAAAATGATGGTTACCAGAGAGATGGGCATGGGGAAAGAAGCAAAATCAGTGAAGAGAAATGGGAGATATAGGCTTCCAGTTATGGAATAAATAAGTCATGGGAATAAAAGGCACAGAATAAGAAATATAGACAATGATACTGCCATAGTGTTGGATGGTAACAGATGGTAGCTACACTTGTGGTGAACATAGCATAAGGTATAGAAAATTTAACTATGATGTACCCCCAAAATAATGTAACATTGTATGTCAAATATATTAAAACAAAATCAAAATAATTAAAATATAGCAGAAGGGCCATTTAGATATAAGCACAGAGTGTTGCAAAAGATTAAGTAGGAAATTTTAACATTCATAATGTTGAGTTTCTACTTAGCAGAGGAAAGTTTCAAAGAGAAGTACATCATGAATATAGGTGGTGGGTATTAAGGAGAGCACGTATTGCACAGAGCACTGGGTGTGGTGCATAAACAATGAATCCTGGAACACTGAAAAAAATAAAATAAAGATATTAAAAGAAAAATAAATAAAATAAAATATATAGTTACAGTGAGCAGTACATGTGATCTTCTCATGATAATTGGGCATAGAGTGGTTACTTAGGTTTGAATGAGCTTATGTGACTAAATGTGACTAAAACTGATGATTCAGTTTTATATACAATCAGTAATAATACATAATTATATGAACAATTTTTTAAAAGATTTTAAAAAATTTATTATTTGACAGAGAGAGATAGACAGTGAGACAGGGAACACAAGCAAGGGAAGTGGGAGAGGGAGAAGCAGGCTTCCAATGAGCAGGGAGCCTGACGTGGGGCTTGATCACAAGACCCTGGGATCATGACCTAAGCTGAAGGCAAATGCTTAACAACTGAGCCACCCAGGCATCTCAGGACATTTTCATATTTACATATAAAATTGTACATAACTGTATACTTAACTCATTATCCACTTGTGCTATGACAGAGCCTGGTGAAGATATGAGAGATGAGTAGAACCCAAGGAAGAATTTGAAGAAAGTATGGAACTGAATGACCCATGAAGAGATTAATGAAGTGGACTATCAAGAATTTTTAAAAATTTGGTCTACAAAAATCAGACATAAAGGTAAGATTTTAACTTGAATCTGGGAAAAATCAACCCTATCATAAGGGCTGAGATTTGGACTGTTCTGTTATAATGACTAGGCAAAGGATTGAGAACCTATCTGAGATGTTGATAAAAACTACCCGAAAACATGTATCTTAGGTTCTGAGTCTCAACCTCAAAAATCTGGCAAATAAATAATCCCTAGAAAAATTTAGAATTCAAATAAAGAGATAAAGTAACTGACAATGTTAAAACTTTAATGTGTATGAGTGAATTTTGAATCATTGGGATAATCTTATGTATTTGTTATGTTTGAAATATTAAAGAGATTTCTGTGAATGAAAGAATCTGAGAGGTTACACTTGGGCTTTCAATTTAAATTGAGTCAACTGATTTTAGAATTTGTGATCATTAAATTTTAAGGCTTAAGATAATTTGACTAAGTTCAAAAAAATAATTGGAAATTTAAGAGAACTTAAGATTCCCCTCAACTTATTTTTCTTTGCCTTTTAAAAATTAATAACTTGAGAATATTTTGCTTGCCTTTTGGCTAAGATCAAGTGTAAAATATATGAGATTATTATTCATTAAGTTGTATGTGAGTCTAATTGTTTATGAAGATATAGTCAGTTAAATTTCAGTTAATCAAACATTAATCAAGGAAAGGTAAAGACAATTGTTATCTTAGTGGAATATATAGATAAAATAGATTTTGGTGGCCTTAAAACAATGCAAACTGGGTTTTTAAATCAGTCACTTCAATTAAAATGAATATTAATTTCAAGACCAAAGTGAATGCATTTTTCTACTCAAAAAATCTCTTAGATACCAAAACTCTCTGCACTGTTTCCCTGCTTTTGAAAGCCTCTCCCCATCACATGTTTACTGAATTGATTAATCACAACCAAAGCAAATTTCTCTAGATGTTTTCTTTTAATAGAATGAAATTGACAAAATTCTCCAAGAGAGGCTAAAAACCAGAATTTGCTAACAGGGAAAGACTGTATATAGAGTTGATGAAATTAGGTAGTTCATAGGCATGACCAACATCTGTGAGAAGTAAGTTTTTAAAAATGTAAAAGCAGAAGTGTTTTTTTCAAATGACTAGATATGTATTACCAAAGAGGTAATATATGAACCTAAAAATTCTGAACCATCCTGCCTCTCCTATAGGAATATATACTCCATAGGGATTATTTCTTTGAGTTTGTATAATTAACAGACTGAGCCAGAAGAACAAATGGGTGAAAAAAAAAGAATAAAATAACATGAAAAAGCCCCTTGCTTTCCCCTTTCTGTATCACTTCAAAAGAATAAGGGCTCATAATCAGATGATTTGGCAACATATCACAGTCCTTTCAAATTCATGTCCCTTGCTATATCCATTTGATGCTCAAAGTGTGGCTCTTCTACAGATCTCTTCTTCTACTTGACCTGATGCTGAACCTGACTCTTTTTGAAGTCTTTCTTTTTTTTATGGTTTATCAACTTGTTTGGTATAATTTACATGTAATAAACAGTACTCACTAAAGTATGGTTGTGATGAGTTTTGACAAATGTATATCCCTGTGAACAGCACCACAATCAAAATCCAGAGCATTTCCAACATCTTCCAAATTTCTCTCCTTCCCCTTTGCAAACAATCTCCCCTGGGCCCAAAAGATCTTTGAGTTTCACATAACTGGAATAATATAGTGGGTGCTCTTTCATGTCTGGCTTCTTTTGCTCAGCATGATTTTAAGATTCATCTGTTTTTGTGTAGCAGTGGCTCATTCCTTTCTATTAGTGTTTTTCCATTGTATATATGTACCATTAACCAGCTGATGCATGTTTGGATTGTTTCCAGTTTTTTAAAATTATGAATAAAGATGCTATGAACATTCATGTAGAAGTCTTTGTGTGAAAATAGATGACTCTCCTTGAGTAAATAAATACCTATGAATGGAATTGCTGGGTCACATAGTAGGTATAACTTTAATTTTATAAAGTGCTAAAATTTTCCATATTGGCTATACCATTTTATATTTCTTCTAGCAGTGTATGAAAGTTCTGTCTGGGAGTCCTAGATAGTCCAAGATGGTAGAAGAGTAGGAGACCTCAGTATCGTCTGGTCCCATAGCTATCAAATCATTCTGAACACCTGTGAACTCAACTGGAGATCTAAGAAAATAGATGCAATTGTATAAATAGAAAAGCAACCACTTTCTGTAAGGTAGGAGGTATGAAGAAGTGAATCCAAGGTGCTATATTGGAAAATAAACTGTGGGGACGGGAACCTCCATAAGCTGGCATCAGAAAATGACCTAGTAGTGGAGCATAAAATCAGAACTCTTAGAAGTCTGCTCACTGGTGAGGGATATCACTACCTGAAAGGCACTCAGGTGGCACAGTCAGACAGAATCCTATGTGGGACAGTGTGGTCTCAGGATCCCTGGGATCACAGGAAGACTGCAGGTGCCTGAGTGCAGCAAAGTTCCCAGGCATTGGAGCAAGGAAGCTGGCTGCAATCAGCGAGCCCAGGATTGGGCTCTCAGCTCAGAGTTGCCATATATCACAAACCCTGGCATGGTCAGGTGACTAGTCACAGAGCAGGGGCCCAGAGAGTGGCGGAACTGCAGGGAAACCCCTTCCTCCCCCAGGAGGAGTGGCACAGGTACATGCCACAGGAGTCTGCAAGGTTTGGAGACTCAAAATGAGGTCATGTGCCTAAGATAGACAGGCTCTGTCACAGGATGGGTGAACATGGAGTGTGGACAGAGATGAGGGAGACAGGAGTGATTGACTGCTTTTCCCTAAGGGCGAACTAAGGAATGGGGCCTTGAGATTTCTGCTCTGTGGCTGGAGATTGGGAAGCCACCATTTTCATTCTTTTTTTTTTTTTTTTAATATTTATTTGACAGAGATCACAAGGAGGCGGAGAGGCAGGCAGAGAGAGAGAGGAGGAAGCAGGCTCCCGGCTGAGCAGAGAGCCCGATGTGGGGCTCGATCCCAGGACCCTGGGATCACGACCTGAGCCGAAGGCAGAGGCTTTAACCCACTGAGCCACCCAGGTGCCCCACCATTTTCATTCTTATCCCCTAAAGCTGCAAAGAAAGCCTTCAGGCATTAAAAGCCACACAGAGCAATCCAGAGCTACTTATTTAGCCTGGTCCCCTGGCAAGGGTGGTACAATTCTGCCCCAGGCAAAACACTTGAACATCAATGTAACAGGCCCCTCCCTCAGAAGATCAGCAAGAACATCCAGCTAAGACCAATATACCCATCATAGAGAACTGCAAAACTCTAGCACTAGGGAAAAACGTATCTAGAATTTATGATTTTTTCCCCATGATTCTTTAGTCTTTGAGTTTTAATTTTTTTCTCTTTCCTTCTTCAACCAATTCCTTATTTTATCTCTTTTAAAAAATCTTTTTAAATTTTCCTTTTTACAGTTACATTCTATCCTTTCATTGCATTTAATTTTATTTTTGTATATATATATAACTATATACAACTTTTTCTTTCATTACAATTTTGGGATGCAGTTTCTTCTAAGAGACCAAAATACAGCCAGAATCTAGTGTATGGCTCTGTTCTCTTCACCTGTCAGTTTATATATTTTTTCTTTTGTCTTTTAATTTTCATTTTTACAGTTACATTCTATCCTTTCATTGTATTTAATTTTGGTTTTGTACATATATAAGTTTTTCTTTCTTTACAATCTTGGGATCTAGTTTTCTAACAAACAGACCAAAATACACACAGGATCCAGTGTATTGCTCTGTTCTGTTCACTTATCTGATTATATTTTCTCTCTCTCTTTTAAAATTTTTTTGGGGGATCTCTTTTGATTTGCTTAGTGTATATTTCTCTGGAATCATTGGTGCCATTTTAGTATTTTATTCTCTCATTCATCTATTCTTCTCTGGACAGAATGACAAGATGGAAAAACTCACTTCAAAAAAGAGAACAAGAAGCAATACTGCCAGGGACCTAATCAGTATGGGTATAAGTAAGATGTTGGAACTAGAGTTTAGAAAAACAATTATAGAGATACTAGCTGGGCTTGATAAAAAGCATAGGAGACACTAGAGAATCCCTTTCTGGAGAAATAAAATAACTAAAATCTAATCAAGTCAAAATTAAAAAGGCTATTAATGAGATGCAATAAAAAATGGAGGCTCTAACTGCTAGGATAAATGAGGCAGAAGGGAGAATTAGAGATCCAGAAGACAAAATCATGGAGACTAAGGAAGCTGAGAAAAAGAGAAATAAGCAACTACTGGATCATGAGGGGAGAATTCAAGAGATAAATGATACCATAAAGCAAAACAATATTAGAATAATTGGGATCCCAGAAGAAGAGAAAAGAGAGAGAGCGGTAGAAGGTATATTTATAATTATAGCAGAGAACTTCCCTATTCTGGGGAAGGAAATAGGCAGAGAGTCCCCCTCAAAATCAATAAAAATAGGTCAACACCCTGTCATCTAATAGTAAAACTTGCAAATCTCAGAGACAAAGAAAAAATCATGAAAGCAGCTCAGGACAAGAGGTCTGTAACCTAAAAGGACAGAAACATTAGACTGGCAACAGACCTACCTACAGAGACCTGGCAGGTCAGAAAGGACTGGCATGATATATTCAGTGTGCTAAATGAAAAAAGTATGCAGCCAAGAATACTTTACCCAGCTAGGATGTCACTCATAATAGAAGGAGAGATAAAATGCTTCCAGGATAAACAGAAAAAGAATGTGTGATCACTAAACTAGCCCTGGAAGAAATATTAAAAGGGATCCTTTAAGTGAAGAGAGAGCCCCAAAGTAACATAGACCAGAAAGGAACAGAGACAGTATACAGAAACTGACTTTATATAGTTCGTACAATAGCAGTGAAGTTGTATCTTTCAATAATTACTATAAATTGGGCTAAATGCCCCAATCAAAAGACACAGGGTATCAGATTGGATAAAAAACAAAGACTCATTAATATTCTGTCTACAAGAGGCTCATTTTAGCCCCAAAGACACCTCCAGATTTAAAGTGAGGGGGTGGAAAACAATTTATCATGCTAATGGACATCAAAAGAAAACTGGAGTGGCAATCATTATATCAGACAATTTAAATTTTAAACTAAAGAATGTAATAAGAGATGAGGAAGGATACTATATCATAACTAAAGGGTCCTCCAACAAGAAGGTCTAACAATTGTAAATATTTATGCTCCTAACATGGCAGCAGCCAAGTACATATAAGCCAACTAATAACAAAATCAAAGAAACACATCACTAATAATATAGTAAAGTAGGGGGCTTTAACATGCCCTCACTGCAATGGACAGATAATCTAAGCAGAAGAGCAACAAGGAAATAAGGCCTTTGAACAATACACTGGACCAGATGGACTTCACAGATATATTCAGAGCATTCTATCCTAAAGCAACAGAATACACATTCTTCTTGAGTGTACCCACAATATTTTCCAGAATAGATCACATTCTGGGTCATAAATCAGATCTCAACTGCTACCTTCCCAAAAGATTGGGATCGTTCCCTGCATATTTTTGGACCAAATGCTTTGAAACTGGAACTCAGTCACAAGAGGCAAATTGGGAATAACTCAAATGCATGGAGGCTAAAGAGCATCCTACCTAAGAATGAATGGATCATCCAGGAAATTAAAGAAGAATTTAAAAAATTCATGGAAACAAGTGAAAATGAAAACACAACTGTTCAAAATCTTTGGGATGCAGCAAAGGTGGTCCTGAGAGGAAAGTATATAGCAATACAAACCTTTCTCAAGAAACAAGAAAGGTCTCAAATATATGAGCTAACCTTACACCTAATGGAGTTGGAGAAAGAACAGCAAATAAAGCCTAAACCCAGCAAGAGAAGATAATTAGTAAAGTTTAGAGTAGAAATCCATGAAATAGAATCCATAAGAATAACAGAACAGATCAACGAGCTAAGAGTTGGTTCTTTTTGAAAATTTAATAAGATCGATAAACCCCTGGCCAGACTTACCAAAAAGAAAAGAGAAAGGATCCAAATAAATAAAATCATGAAAGAAAGAGGAGAGATCCCAACTAATATTGAAGAAATACAAATGATTATAAGAACGTATTATGAGCAACTATATGCCAACAAATTAGGCAATCTGGAAGAAATGGATGTTTTCATAGAGATGTATAAACTACCAAAACTGAAACAAGAAGAAATAGAAAACCTGAACAGACCTATAACTACCAAGGAAATTAGAGCAGTAATAAAAAAATCTCCCAACAAACTAGAGCTCAGGGCTGGAAAGCTCCTAGAGGAATTCTACCAAACATTTAAAGAAGAGCTAATACCTATCCTTCTGAAGCTGTTTCAAAAAACAGAAATGGAAGGAAAACTTCCAAACTCATTCTATGAGGTCAGCATAACCTTGATCCCAAAACCAAAGACCCCCTCAAAAAGGAGAATTACAGACCAATATCCTTGATGAACACAGATGCAAAAATTCTCACCAAGATACTACCCAATAGGATTCAACAGTACATTAAAAGGGTTATTCACCACAACAAAGTGGGATTTATTTCTGGGCTGCAAGGGTCTTTCAACATCCACAAATCAATCAATGTGATATACTACATTAATAAAAGAAAGGACAAGAACCATATGATCTTCTCAACAGATGGAGGAAAGCATTAGACAAAGTACAGCATCCTTTCTTGATTAAAATGTTTCACAGTGTAAGGATAAAAGGGTACATACTTCAATATCATAAAAGCCATCTATGAAAAGCCCATAGCAAATATCATACTCAATGAGGAAAAACTGAGAGCTTTTCCCCTAAGGTCATGGCAGGGATGTCCACTGTCACTACTATTGCTCAACATAGTACTAGAAGTCCTAGCCTCAACAATCAGACAACAAAAAGAAATAAAAGGCATCCAAATCAGCAAAGAAGAAGCCAAACTCTCACTCTTTACAGATGACATGATATTCTATGTAGACAACCCAAAAGACTCCACCCCAAAATTGCTAGAACTCATACAGCAATTCAGTAAAGTGATAGGATATGAAATCAATGCACAGATCAGCTGCATTCTTATACACCAACAATGAGACAGAAGAAAGAGAAATTAAGGAGTTGATCCCATTTACAGTTGCATCCAAAACCATAAGATACCTAGGAATAAACCTAACAAAAGAGGCAAAGGATCTGTACTCAGAAAACTAGAGAACACTCATGAAAGAAACTGAAGACACAAAGAAATGGAAAAACATTCCATGCTCATGGATTAGAAGAGCAAACATTGTTAAAATATCATGCTACCTAGAGCAATCTACACATTCAAGGCAATCCCTATTAAAATACTATAAACATTTTTCACAGAGGTGGAACAAATAATCCTAAAATTTGTATGGAACCAGAAAAGACCCCAATAGCCAAAGGAATGTTGAAAAAGAAAACAAAATTCTGACCAGTTTGGTGGCACCACAGTTATGGACTTCAAGCTCTATATAAAGCTGTCACCAAGGGCGCCTGGGTGGCTCAGTTGGTTAAGCGACTGCCTTCAGCTCAGGTCATGATCCTGGAGTTCCGGGATCGAGTCCCGCATTGGGCTCCCTGCTCTGCAGGGAGTCTGCTTCTCCTGCTAACCTCTCTCCTCTCATGGTCTCTCCCTCTCAAATAAATAAAATCTTAAATAAAAAAAAAAACCCAGAGCTGTCATCAAGACAATATGGTACTGGCAGAAAAACAGACACATAGATCAATGGAACAGAACAGTGAACTCAGAAATGGACACTCAACTGTATGGTCAACTGATCCTCAACAAAGCAGGAAAGAATGTCCAATGGGAAAAAGATAGTCTTTCACACACACACACACACACACACACACACACACACACACACACACTGGAATACCATGCAGCCATCAAAAGAAATGAAATCTTGCCATTTGCAACAACGTTGATGGAACTAGAGGGTATTATGCTGAACGAAATAAGTATTGCCGCTACTGGGTTTTTTACCTCAAAGATACAAATGTAGTGATCTGAAGGGACACTGGTTCCGCAATGTTTATAGCAGCAATGTCCACAATGGCCAAACTATGGAAAGGGCCCAGATGTCCATTGACAGATGAATTGGTAAAGAAGATGTGGTATTTACATATATATGCAATGGAATACTACTCAGCCATCAAAAATGAAATCTTGCCATTTGCAAAGACATGGTTGGAACTAGAGGGTATCTTCCCTCTAGTAAAATAAGTCAATCAGAGATCAGTGGGGAGTCTGTTTCTCCCTCTCCTTCTGTGATCTCTCTCTCTCTCTCTCACTCAAGTAAATAAATAAAATCTTAAAAAAAAAAAGATTTAGGGGTGCCTGGATGGCTCAGTTGGTTGAGTGACTGCCTTCAGCTCAGGTCATGATCCTGGAGTTCTGGGATTGAGTCCTGCATCGGGCTCCCTACACCGCGGGGAGTCTGCTTCTCCCTCTGACCTTCTCCCCTCTCATGCTCTCTCTCTCTCAAATAAATATATAAAATCTTTAAAAAAATAAATAAAAAATAAAATAAAATTTAGGGAATAAAGTATAAATAATAATAAAAGGAACACTCATGTACCCACTATCCATAAACAGAACATTATCAACACAATTAAACTTTAGCTCTCTTATACCCCTCTCCACTTGTATTCTTTTCCTCCCCAAAAGGGAAATTGTTTTCCTTATTTTTATTTTGATGTTTTCATTTTCTTGTGTTCACTATAATTTTATTTCACATGTATGGATTATTAAATAATAAGACAATATCCCTTACTTTTTTGTGAACTTGGTAACACATTAAAATTTGTATTAGTTATAATGTATTCAGTTCTAGGTGTTTTTCAGTAAAAAAGTTTCTCAGAAAGTTTCTTCTGCTATACAGATGGAAGTAAAGGTGTCCAGTCAGATTAAAAAACAAAACAAAACGGTTTTATTGAGCTAGAACTCACATATCAGACAATGAATCTGAGTATAGAATTCAATGGTTTTTAGTTTATTCACAGAGTGGCACTGAATTGTATAATCACTTCCACAATCTAATTTTAGAACACTTCTTGTTCTCCTCCCACCCACCCCCCAAATACCTGTCCCAATTAGCAGTCACCTCTATTTCTCCCTGGTCCTTCAGCCTTAGGCAACCTCTAACCTACCCTCTGCCTCTAAAGATTTGCCTGTTTTGGACATTTCATATAGATTGGATCATACATTCTGTCATCTTTTGTGACCTGCCTTTTCATTTAGCATGATGTTTTCAAGATTCATCCATTTTGCAGCATATATCAGAACTTCAATCATTTTTATGGATGAATACCATTCCACTAGATGGATAGAACACATTTTCTTTATCCATTCATAAGCTGATGAAAAAATGCAGTTATATACAAGTTTTTACATGGACATGTTTTCATTTCTTTATGGAGGAGTGTAATTGGTGAGACATATGGTAACTCCATGTTTAACTTTTTTTTAAAAAAGATTTTATTTATTTATTTATTTGTTAGAGAGAGAGAGAGGGAGAGGTAGGCAAAGGGAGAACCAGGCTCCCCAGTGAGCAAGGAGTCCAATGTGGGACTTGATCCCAGGACTCTTGGGTCATGACCTGAGCTGAAGGCAGACACTTAACCAACTGAGCCACCCAGGTTTTCCTATGTTTAACTTTTTGAATAACTGCCAGGCTGTTTTCCAAAGTGGCTGCACCATTTTACATTCCCATCAGCAGTGAGGAATGAGAGTTCCAATTTCTCTATATGCTCACCAACAATTGTTACTTTCTGTCTTTTTAATCTTAGCCATTCTAATGGGTGTGAAGTGGTATTTCAATGTGATTTTAATGTGAGTTTTCCTGATGGCTAATTTTGTTGAGTACCTTTTTGTAGGTTAATTGGCCAATTATATACCTTCTTTGGATACATGTCTATTCAGATCTTTTCCCCATTAAAAAATGGGTTCTTTATCTTTTTTATTATTGAGTTGTAAAAGTTCTTTATATATTCTGGATACAACTTTCTTAACAGATATGATTTACAAACATTTTCTTCCATTTGTGAGTTATTTTTTCACTTGCTTGATGGTATTGTTTGTAGCATAAGCATTTTAAATTTTGATCAAGTCCAATTTCTTTATTAATTTATTTTTTACTTGTACTTTTGGTGTGGTATCTAAGAAACCATGTCTAATCCAAGATCAGGAAGATTTAAACTTATGTTTTTTTCTAAGAGTTTTATAGTTTTAGCTCCAACATTTAGGTCTGCAGTTTAAGGACAAGATCCAATTCCATTCTTTTCCATGTGGATACCCAGTTTTCCCAGAATCATTTGTTGAAAAGACTATCTGTTCTTTAATTGTCTTGGAAGCTCAGCCAGTTTTTGCTTTTTTTTTTTAATTAAGGAAAAACCTTATCTCTATCTCCTCAGATTTCCATGAAAGGAGGGTCCTTCATTACTTTTCTTCCAGATATCTTATGAGGGTGGGCATGTCTGGTTTCTTCTTCCATCCCTTCATTTCTCTTCACAAAGAAATACACAATTCAGCTTATGAAAGAGTGGATGATAATCACTTAACCTGACCAAATTTTCCAAAGTGGCACCTTTTCAACACTTTTTAAGATAATATGCTGTTCAGGCAGTTGTTATGGCTAAGATGAAAAAGATTTTGTGGAAGCAGTCTGACAGGAAGACTCTGAAACAAATAGGGAAGACATCAGAAGGTGGTGCCTTTTTTCTATGTGCCTCTCCCCAGCCAGGGAGGGGCAGGTGAAATTCTGTCACGTTGGACCATGTTTCCTCATTGGGCCCCATCAACTGCCCTCTCTGACCACTTCATATGTAGTCTGCCTTGTAAATCCCATCCCTGTATGACAAGACTACCAACAGTCATGTCTCCCCCTGTTCAAGTTTCCCAGCTTGCACTTTGATGGCTAAAGTAACTGGTTTTCCTCAATTTAGGGGACAAATTTAGGGAGTTTCAGGTCCAAACTATCTACAGTCCAGCCTTTCCAATACAATTCTCCTGATGAGGCCTATCCTTTCAGTAATTAAGTAATTAAATCTCTTGATTTAGGTCAGAGTGATCAAGAGATAGAAGCTTCCAGTTATAAATAAATAAGTCACAGGGATGGAAAATACAACATAGGAAATACAGTCAGTAATACTGTTAATAACTTTGTATGGTGACGAATGGTAACTACACTTATGATGAGCATTTAGTAGTAATATATACAATTGTCAAATCACTATGTTGTACACCTGAAACTAACATAATATTGTATGTCAACTATACTTCAATTAAAATTTTTTTAAAATAAGTGCCTTTATTTCTACTTGGCTCCTTATCTCTATTTATAATCAGACTCAAAAAGGAAGAAGAGGGAGCAATAGGCACTTCCAGATTACTACTATTTTTGTTTCATTCAGTTATACATGCTTTGGATAGATTATGTATCACACAAGGTAGCATTTCTATTTCATTTTTTACTGAGCTTTTTTGGTTGAGTTAGGTTCATATCACTTTTAATCTTAAATACATTTCCCCAACTCATTTTTTTAATCTTCAAGATTAGCCTAATTTGCAAACATATTAGGTAGGCTGAGGAGCCTGTGAAGGGCAAAGGACTGGAAGGCTGCATGCTTTTCATGTCAGGGCACAAAGAGACCAGATCGCAAGAAATGTTTGACAGAAAAAATTATTCCCCAGTGTCAGACATTAGCTGACGAACTATGAGTACAGCTTCAAAGGTGGAAAACTGAAGAGTATACTTTTTAACAATTGTTGGTGTTTTGGAACGCTAGAGTTAGCTTATCAACTATTCATGTGAAATTAAACAACAAAGAAATTAAAACAACAAATTAATAGAAATTAAACAACAACAAAAAATCTCCTTTTAAAGGTCATGCCCTAACATTCTTCTTTGGAAAAACTGCTCAAAGAACATACAAAACATCTAAAAAACAAAAGAACCCATCTTTCAGGAAGATTTGAAAAAGGAATAATTTGTCACAGTTGAGAAAATTAGCCTTGCTTGCACAACCTTGAATGTTTATTTTGGAGGGAGGTCATGTCTTGGAAAATCGCTGATTGTAGGAGTTATTTAGAGAAGTTACAAAAAGGGACTCTGTTGAATTTTCTGCTGTTTGTGAATGTGAGAGATAAATATATCAATCTCTACTAAAAAAGTAACACAAGAAGTCTTACATGCCCTTCGGAGAAGGTGTCCTCATTCTAAGTCTTTGGTAAGTGTAGGTTTCATTACAGAAATGATCACATTATACCGTCAAACTTTCAGAAATGCAATAATTTTTTTCTGATTGATTTTCTTTGCTAATATTACTCATACTGTTTCATCTTTGTAGGGATTTTACACACTTCAAAAATATTTTTTATTTCAAAAGCAATGTATTCAATATCAAAAAATTAGGCATACATCCTTCCAGTCTTTTAAAATACATATATAAGAATATATTTTCCTTTGATCAAAAGTGGAGTCAAACAGCACAGGCTGTTTCATCATGTACTTTTTTGCCTCATTCTTAACAAATTCTATAAACATCAAAGGAATTTTGTGACACCACTTTCCCTAGAAACTAAAGACCATGCATATGAAAAAGAAGCAATTTTTTAATATTAGAAAACAATGACTATAAGCATACTTTGATCAATTTACAAATATTATAAAGAACATCATTTCTTTTTTTAAAGTTTTTTAAAATTATTTTTTGAAGATTTTATTTATTTTTATATCAAGAGGGAGCATGAGCAGGTGGAGTAGCAGGCAGAGGGAGAGACAGAGAAGCAGACTTCCTGCTGAGCAGGCAGCTTGATGCTGAGCTCCATCCCAGGACCCCGAGATCATGACCTGAGCCAAAGGCAGATGCTTAACCAACTGAGCCACCCAGGCACCCTGAAGAGCATGATTTCTAAATACTGTTTTATATTAAATAACTAAAACATGATCACCAGTTTAACAGTACCAAGTACCCTTGACAACTTCAGGGCTGAAGATTATCCAACTCCAGGCGAGAGAAGCTATAGAGGCTGGGATCAGGGGGTGTAGATTTACCTTCCTCTATCTAAGACAGAAACCAGCAAGGGCCCTCTCACATGCACTAAGCAGGGGAGGCAAGGGAATTATGGGAGGGAGGGGCACTCCAGAAGGATCTAGCAGAACAAATAGAGGGCGATAAGACTTGGGCTCCCCCTACAAGAAATCCTGTCACCTCGATGCAAGCTTGCCAGATTGTTCCCTTCCAAAACCACCACAAAACCAAACCATAGAAATGTTGCAAAATCTGCCACAATGAGGAAGAAGAAGAATCTGGACTATTGTCACCACCATCGGGGGACCAGAAAGCTGCCCCAGTGCAGGCTGAGAAGTTAAGTGGTTTGACACATAAGAAGTTAACTGGTCTAGGAAAGCCTGAGAGCAGGGGCCTAAAGCATAGGTCTGGGGTACCCATTCCTCTTTTCTCATTCTATACAAATTCAAAGCGTGGGCAAATTTCAAAAATTGCACAAGAATTTCTACATTTCAGGTATCTGTTCCTCAGCTCACTATAAGCAGGTTTCCACTTCAACCTGTACCCTGAAATGATTCTTGCTGAAGTCACTGTTGATTCTCATAAGACAAATCCAGTGGATGCTTTTTATTTCTCATTTGCTTGACTTCTCTGAAAGGCTCATCCTGTTACCACTCCCTCATTTTGAACACATTTTCTTTGAATGTTGTTCTCAATTGTAAGAACCAGAAAACTCCCTAGCCTTTTTCTAAGTATGAAATTACAAAATCACCAAAAGAGGAGAAGTGGCCGTCTCCAGTTGTTCCCAGAACACCAACCAACCACCCAGGGGAGCTGCTGCCTCTCCATATCAGGAAGGTGTGACCTAGGAATCCCCACTAGTGTTGTGGGGCTCAGGAACAGTGCTCTAAAGCTGTGAGGTTAGAACCAGGGAGCTGCCACAATTGTGTCTTGGGATCCACAGATCCCAGATACTAGCGGCTAGATAATGCAGTGTTGCTGTAGGAAAACCCACCTTCTCCATGATCTTGCTTGCCAAAGCAAGACAATGGTTTTCCCTTATTACCATCTTCCAAATTGCACATGAATACATCTAATGAATAGGGCTTAATACACATCAAGAAATCCATCTGCAAGAGAGTGTGGAAATACAATTTTTAGCTTGTATAGAGGCATGCAAGAAGGAGGGGAAAGGACACGGGTCTCACCATGTCCACCACAGAGACATGGTTCTCCTCCTAACTCTCAACCTGCCCCTTAAGTGTTGGTTCACTTGACCCTCTTCGTTCTTCATCCTATCTACTCTTATTTGGTGATTGATTTTCCATCTTAACACATAAGCCAAAAAACTGTCTTATGAATTCTGCCCCTTAATTAACTTGGAGCTCTCTCATCTATGTTCCATTCTTGCCAGCTTAGTTCAGTTTATAGTATCTTGGCTAGACCACTGCAGTAATCTTATGACTTAACTCCCCACCCCATATACCCAAATATTCCCCCAGGGATAACCAATATAGAACAGTTCTCAACATGAGTGAGTACATCCTTCCTTGGGGGTATTCACAAATGTGCATGGGCCTTTTGAATGATGACACAATAGGCATTTAGTTTATGGGGCCATGGATGTATTCTGCAATGGTCCTGAACAACTAAGAATTATCTTCCCCAAACGCCATTAATGCCTCCTTGAGAAACAAGGATTCCTGGAATCAGGATGTCATGGACCACTAAATAGAGTTGTTAAAACTCATCAAAGTATACAGTTAAAATGGATGCATTTTATAAAATGGTAGATAAATCATACTTCAAAAATGTTGATTTTTAAAAAGTCAAATACATCACCTCACACCCAATAGGATGGCTACTATTAAAAAAAAAAAATACCACACAGAAAATGACAACTGTTGGGAAGGATATCAAGAATTGAGGGACACCTAGGTGGCTCAGTTGGTTAAGTGACTGACTTCGACTCAGGTCATGAGGCTCAAGTCCCAGCATCGAGTCCTGCATCGAGCTCCCTGCTCAGCGGGGAGTTGGCTTCTCCCTTTGACCCTCTTCCCTCTCGTGCTCTCTTTCTCAAATTAATAAATAAAATCTTTTTTAAAAGCTTATAAATATTAAAAATGAAGTTACTATATGATTCAGCAATTCCACTCTGGAAATACATCCAAAAGAATTGAAGATAGGACCTCAAAGAGATAGTTATATACCCATGTTCATAGCAGCATTATTCACAATAGCTAAAATAGGGAAGGATTCCAAGTATCCATCAACCACTGAATAGGCAAATGAAATGTGGTATATATGTAATGAAATATTCACACCTTTAAAAATGAAGAAAATTCTGACACCTTATACAATGTGGATGGACTTTGAGGACCCCAAGCTAAGGGAAATCAGCCAGTTACAACAGGACAAATACTGTATGATTCTACTTATATGAGGTACATAAACCAGTCAAATTCAATGAGATAGAAAGTAGAAAGGGGGTTTCCAGAAGGTAGGAGAGGTGAGTACGAGAGGTGTTGTTTCCCAGGCACAGGGTTTCAGTTACACAAAATGAAAAAGTTCTAGAGGTGGATGGTGGTGATAGTTGCACCACAGTGTGAACTGTGAGCTTATGGCACTGAACTGTACACTTTAAAAGGGCTAAGATGTTAAGAAAAGTGAAACACGGGACACCTGGTGGCCCAGTTGGTTAAGCCACCACCTTCGGCTCAGGTTATGATCCCAGGGTCCTGGGATCGAGTCCCATATCGGGTTCCTTGCTCAGCGGGGAGCCTGCTTCTCTCTCTGCCTTTGCCTGCCACTCTGCCTCCTTGTGCTCTCCCTCTCTCTCTGACAAATAAATAAATAAAATCTTAAAAAAAAAAAAAGTGAAACGCAAACAATATAAGTCATCCTAGGCTCTTTCCAGTAATTATATGACAGGCTCATCTGTATGCAATAGCTGTACTGGAATCCAGCATGTGCTGGAAGAGAACATTAACTCTAGAATAATGTGAAAACTAAAAGTTAACTTTGCCTGCAATCTCAAAATAGTGACTTTTGCACACTTACATCTTTGTCCTGTGTTGTGGGTTTCAGACACTTGCACTTCACTTGATAGGCCTTGAATAACTCCCTGGCTTCTTTGGAAATGGGGTTGATGTCAGGGAATGGCTGAGAGAGAGTATTAAACTTTTTTCAGATGACATGGTAATAAAAATCCAGGCAGGCAAGATAACTTGCCATAAAGGCACTATTTATGGCAAAAATTATACAACTTCAGCATATGTGAAATAGGCACGGTATTTCTACGGTATAACCAAGAGTAACACAGTTTTGATGCCCATCCCTAAAACTAAGAGTTTTTCATGAAAGGTTCATACATGTTCTATAATATGTGTATCATTCACATAAATGCACTCAAAATTTTAGAACCTTCAAAAGTTTGATCAGAGTCAGTCAACTCACTACTTAACTGCATGAAATTAGAAATACTAACATTTGCGTCTCTCACCTATTGACAAACGAAAGTTTTAGCCTAAGATTCCTCAACAGAGATTTAGCGTAAGTGTGAAATGATTATTAAGAGACATTATTCTGAGCCACAGTTTTTACAATGCTCATCTCTAAGTGTCTTTACAATGTTACTTATGTTTAAAAATAGTGACTTTAGGGGCACCTGGGTCATTCAGTCGGTTAAGTATCCTCTTGATTTTGGCTCAGGTCATGATCTTGGGGTCCTGGGGTCCTTGGATTGAGGACCCCAACCCCGTCTGGGCTCCCTACTTAGTAGAGAGTCTGCTTCTTTCTCTCTATCCCTCTCCCTTTGCCCCTGCCTCCCAATAAATAAATGAATCTTAAAAAAACAACAACAGTGATTTTAAATTGATTTATTTTCACTTTAGTTAAAAACAATATATGAACCCCACACCATTTTTAAGAACTTATAGATTATATAAATGCAAGCAATTCATCCAAATCAGAGACAGGAAACTAATTCTCCAAAGCTTAGGAATCACGACCTCAGAAGAAACTAGGTGTTCATTTTTCTCCCAAATCTACCTCCATCTTCTAACCTCCCCTTCCTTATTCCTGTTACTTCACAAGTAACGTCCAAAAACTGCTCTGGCAGGATTTATAATTAGCCAAGATTCCAGCGTCCTTACTATAGCAATTACCGGGAAATGCTAAAAGATAAGAATCTAAAATCAGTCAGCATTGCTCTTGCTCTGGTATGCACTGAGGTGGTGGCATGAAGATAATTAAAAACAAATAAACAAACAAAAAACCCTCAGGACTTACCACCTTAGGTAAGCACGGAGGAAAAAACTTGCATTTTACAGGTGCCAGAGATAGCTTTAGGCTTTGGGGATGCCATCTGTAGACCAAGGTGATTGCAAAGCGCCCAGAAATCTCCACTGTAATGAACTTGTTCACCTGGGGGCAACAGAAAGGATTGTCATTTCCTATACAGAATTTTCATGCTCATAGTTCAAGTGGAAATCTTAAAACATTTGCAGGATGCATGGAAGGAAATTTGAGACCAACATTCACAGCTTCAGTCTGGTTCCATTAAGTCAGGGATGGCTTTTAGGTTTTTTGCTGCAAATTTGTGGGTTGTTATGACTTCTTGAGGGAAGGAAAAGGAACGAGGAGAAACTATTGGCAGTTAATGTAGTCATGTCTTATAGAGAAAGTCAGATTCACTTTAGATCGAAAATTCTGGGTCAGTTTGCAGGTACTTCTGAGTTGTATTTCTAACTCTTTTTTTTTTTTTTGAAGATTTTATTTATTTATTTGTCAGAGAGAGAGAGCACAGGCAGACAGAGTGGCAGGCAGAGGCAGAGGGAGAAGCAGGCTCCCCGCTGAGCAAGGAGCCTGATGTGGGACTCGATCCCAGGACGCTGGGATCACGACCTGAGCCGAAGGCAGCCGCTTAACCAACTCAGCCACCCAAGCGTCCCCTATTTCTAACTCTTGAGATAGTCTCTCTCATAAAATATAGTTGACAACATCTGATTCCCTTGATGATGAGGAAATTCATTAATGGCTGCCAAGTGCTTAGAAGTTTTATAAGTCTAGTAACTATTACTGTGAAACTTATTAAAGCTAGAGAGATTTTATAAATGACAAGGATAGAAAAGTAATGATAAACAACTTCTAAAGCTCAAGGGAACATCTGCAGATTTGTAAAGCATATTTTTAAAAGGCTTGCTGTAGAAAAAGCGCCCTCATTAAGTCAACTGTTCTAAGCATGCAAGGACTCTTGGTTGGTTACAAGTTCACTCTCTTGCTTCCTGAAGGCTGCCCACTGAGGTGATCCAAACTGAATAATCTATCCCATTAGCAATCCTGATATTATTAGATGAGGAAGCCGGCTCCTGAGTGTCAGGACACTTGCACATACAGGGTTGCTGGGACAGTTTCTCTGCACACTCTTTATTTGCCTCACCTTTCAGAGCTAAGCAGTACTTCTTTAAAAATGACAATCCAAATAGTATATGTAGGATACAAGGTCGCCAAGGACGATCTTGTGAATAGAATAGAACTGAGACCTGGAGGTACTTTCCACACAATAGTGTGTCCACTACAAATATAACAATACAAATGCTTGGCACATGAATAATTCTAAATTTTCTAGGAGCCACATTAAAAGGTAAAATGCAGGTGAAATGAACTTATATAACATTTTATAACTAAATATATCCAAATATTAACATTTCAATGTGTAACTAATATAAGAGTGATCAATAAGATATTTTATATTCTTGTTTTTTATACTAAGTCTTTGAAATCTGATGTGTAGTTTACTACAGTGAAGTTCAAGAGTCCATAACCACAGGTGTCTAGTAGCTGCCATGCTGGACAGCACAGCTCTTTATAATTGGTACCTCTAAGGTTGGTGGTACAATCACCTTCACAACCATACGCAGTGGTCCTGGACACAAAATGCAGCCCATATACATGCACACACATAAAGTAAATATATATATGAACCAATAAAATCTAGCACAGAGGCTACACTCTAGCAGCTTAGAAGTGTTTGGTTTAGTCCTGCCAGAGTCTGAATTAATTGCCAACTTTGAAATACCAGGGTATTTCATCAACAAAATCTGGCTTTTTAGAAAATCATAACATATAGCAGGCGTAGACCCACATTCCCTCTTGGCAACAATGTTCTGGCCCTCAGTAAAGCCTGTCTCCTTTGGGGGAGGGCACACTTTCCAGGTCACCAAAGTTCCCACTGGTAGGCTCACTCTTATATTTTCTGAATTTCTGATTCTTGATCTGACAGAAACACACATTAACCTATTAACGAAGGTAATTCTACAGAGTGAAACTAAGGAGAAGGAGACTTTGACTTTGAACACTATATATCTTCCTATTTTAAAAATATTTTTATATTAAACACAAGATGCTTTCTAATAGTATTTTTTTAAAACAATTACTGTTTAAAGTAACTGCTTGGGGCACCTGAGTGGCTCAGTCAGTTAAGCATCTGACTCTTGATCTCTGCTCAGGTTGTGATCTCAGGGTCATGAGTTTAAGCCCCACATTGGGCTCCATGCTGGGTGTGAAGCCTTCTCAAAAAAAATATGGTGTCTGGGTGGCTTAGTTGGTTGGGCATATGACTTTGGCTCAGGTCATGATTCCAGAGTCCTGGGATCAAGCCCTGTATGGGCCCCCCCCGCTTGGTGGGGAGTCTGCTTCTCCCTCTGCCTGCAGCGCCCCCTGCTGGTGCTCTCTCGCTCTCTCTTATTCTCTCAAATACATAAAGTATTTTTTTTAAATAATAAAGAAAGAAAGAAAGTAACTGTGATTTAGCAAAGACAAATCCATTAATAAAGAACTAAGTGAAGTAAGGGCATCTGGGTGGCTCAGTCAGTTAAGTGTCTGACTCTTCTTGGTTTCGGCTCAGGTAGTGATCTCATGGGTTGTGGGATTGAACTGTGGGGCTGAGCCCTGAGTCGAGACCCATGTGGAGCCCTGTATAAAGCCCCAAGTCAGTCCCTGAATAGAGTACCACGCTCAGAACGGAGTCTGGTTCTCTCCTTCTCCCTCTCCCTCTGCTCCTCCCCTCTACCCCCACACACTCTCTCTCTCAAAGAAAGAAAGAAGGAAGGAAAGAAAGAAAGAAAGAAAATCTTAAAAAAAAAAAGAAAGAAAGAAAGAAAGAACCAAATAAAGTGAAACCTGAAATAAAGATTTATCAGATGAATTGGTTAGTGTAGACAGCCAGACTGAATAGTTCAGTCCTCTCAGGGAAGCCTGGGTGACTCAGTTAAGTGTCTGCCTTGGGCTCAGGTCATGATCCTGGGGTTCTGGGATTAAGTCCCTCATCAGGCTCCTTGCTCAGTGGGGAGTCCCTTCTCCCTCTGCCTGCTACTCCCCCTGTTTGTGTTCTCTCTTCTCTTTCCCTCTCTGACAAATAAATAAGTAAAATCTTATATAATAATAATAATAACAATGATGGTGATGATGATAATAATAATAATAATTCAGTCCTCTCAATCCTCTCTTTCCCAACAGTATATTTTAGAAGCTCAAAGTAAATTATTGGTATGGCATAAGAAATAGACATAAGAATGATGAATTGTAAAGTAATACCCAAACGTCAACTGGATCATCAAGTTTTCCCTTTGAAGGCCACATCCATTCCCTTATGATGTCTCCCTTTTTGCTGATCACCATGCCACCATCTCGATTAAACATCATTGATATTATTCGGCTACAAAAAAGACAAAAATATGACTTATTCAGAACAAGAAAAATTCATGGACTCATTGACTTGACTGAGGCAATGGAAGTCACCAGGTCACAGACTTTCAGGACTCCTTCCCATCATATGCTTGGAGGATGGTCAACTTGCCTCTGGCTGAATATTTTCCTTGAAGGGAAGTTTGGTATATATCTGTTTAACTGACCAAGATTCCCCTTTCTGAGACA
Organism: Taxidea taxus jeffersonii; assembly: GCA_003697995.1. Classification (NCBI taxonomy): domain Eukaryota; kingdom Metazoa; phylum Chordata; class Mammalia; order Carnivora; family Mustelidae; genus Taxidea; species Taxidea taxus. The sequence continues at coordinate 40,944 of ML111743.1, read as the reverse complement.
CACCCCCTCCTATTTTGGCACCTCCCCATCCATACAGTCATAGGAATGGGTTCTGTTGGCCATGATTATTGTATCATGTTGGCTAGAGTCCAGAGTGGTGTGAATGAGACTAGAGTGACCGGCAAGCAGAGGCCAGATGTGCAGGGTTTTTGACGCTGTGCCAAGCTTTTTATCTTAAGAGCAAAAAAGTCATAGATTTGGTTTCATAACAGAGCAAAGAGGGGACATGATCAAACAGATTAGTAAGGAACCAAAGTGCTAGAAACCAATTCAGAGGTCAGAGAGATGAGGGCAGCTTGGATTGGGGAAGGGATAAGAGGGATGAAAGATAAATATGTGGACTCAAGAACCATACAAATTTGGAAAGATGGGATTTGGATGATGAAGAACAGGAGGTATCAATTTTATCTTTCCTATACTTTATATGTCTATCAGTGCAGCCTAGCATTTTATTAGCTTTTCTAGATCAGTAGCATCTTGCTATGTGTTCATATCTAAATTATCTTTGTATATTCTCTCTTCTCAGCACAGCACCTGGCAGAGAAGGGGCTTAAAGTCTGAACTGCCCTGATGAAATGGACTCAATTTAACAAACACATATTGGGTAATTATTGGATGCAAGATACTACTTAGGCACTGTTAGGCACTGAAGGATGCCCCAAGTGAGGCGCTCTCTCTATTCTCAGGGCATTTTCAGTCTCTCTCTCTCTCTCTTTTTTTTTTAAAGATTTTATTTATTTATTTGACAGAGAGAGATCACCAGTAGGCAGAGAGGCAGGCAGAGAGAAAAAGAGGAGGAAGCAGGCTCCCTGCCGAGCAGAGAGCCCGATGTGGGACTCGATCCCAGGACCCTGAGATCACAACCTGAGCCGAAGGCAGAGGCTTAACCCACTGAGCCACCCAGGCGCCCAGGGCATTTTCAGTCTTGTGACTTTAATTATTTTGATAGATAATATTTACTGGGAATCTACTATGTGCCGAGCCTTAAATATCTGCTTTTAATAGGCAGGGTTGTTTAATGGTTACAAACACCATAGAGCCAGATGGTTAATGGTGTTGAACCTGGCTCTTCCATGTCTTAACTGTGTAAACTTGGATATATTTCTTAACCTTTTTGTGGCTTGGTATCTTTGTCTTAAAATTGGCTATAACAATAGCATCTACTTCCCAGAGCTGTTGTAAGAACTAAATGAATTACTTAATGTTAAAGCGCTTTCAACTTTGTTCTCTAAAACAAAGTTTGGCACCTTGTAATGCAGGCACCTTGTAAGTTCTCTAGAAGTGTTGGCTTGTATTATTAAGTCCTCACAATTCCGTCTATGGGTACTGAGTCCTATTTTCCAGATGAGGGAACAGAGGCTGAGGGAAGCTGGTTAATAGAACACCTGCAGCCTAATGTAAAGTTCAATAGGGGAGTTCACCATCTAATAAAAGAATAAGAGTAGTTCACAGTATAAAAGGAGTGCTTTTGACCTAATTGGGAGGCCTGTAGTCTAACAGATGGACAAGAGGAGAAAAGTGACCAACCCAGTGAAAAAATCTGAGACAGAAGTTCCACTTCTTGGACATGTGGATTGTGTTCCTTTCCCAAACAGCCTACCCTTTCACTCACCCAGGGCAGTCCAGCTGTCAGCTATTCTCACTCCTTGGAAGAGCCTCAGGGAGGACCCGAATGGTCCACCCCACACAGCAGTGGGAGCTGTCTCCCCCCACGCACTGTGGTGCCCTACACAGTGGATCCTGGGTGTACACACAACAAAAGTCCCAGGCCACACACCCCACCTTTAATTCATCTTCCTGCTTCTTCGGTTTGCTGAGCATTCTCACCAAGACACCTTTTTGGTGGGACACAGATGCGCAAGAGGAGGATTAGTTTAAAAGATCCTTAACAATTAAATAACAAAAGTCCCTTGGAAGACAGCTTTTTTTTGTTTTTGTTTTTGGCCTTTCTCTTTCAGCAGCTTTAGTTCTGAAGCAGGCAGCATCCTCTTCCAAGGGGGAAGAGGTCTATGGGGCCCAGGATGAAACTGCACAGGGGCAGGACTCAGCCCTAAGGCTTAGTGTTTTGGGCTTCTGGGAAGCTCCCAAAATATCATCAGCAGATGGTGTTGTATTCATTTGCTTAGTTACTGTCAGCAACGAAGACAGGAAGAAGATGAAGAAGGCAACCACTCCAGAGCAGCAAGTAGGGGGAAATCACCTCCTGTTTATGAATGTAATTCTCATCTTGGATATTAAATTTTATGTAACAAATAATCGAGGGGACAATTTCCCAGTGTAATTTTAAATTTAATTTATTTTAAACTTAATATTATTTAAATGACAAGGGGAATTTTAAAATATTTCATAATTTTTGCAATCAAAGAATACGACATTTAGGTCCAATTTTGTGTAGGCAAAAGGGAAATAACGACATCTACTTTAATGATGCAATAGGATAGCAAATTATATATTCATATTTTGAGTTCTTTCTTTTATATATAACAGCTTTATCATGATATAAATCACATGTCATACTATTCACTATTTAAAATGTACAATTCAGTGATTTCTAGTATATTTGCAGAATTGTAGTTATCACCACAATCAATTTTAGAATATTTTCACTACCCTCAAAAGAAAACCACATGCCCATTAGCAATAACTCTCCATTCTTCCCTCCCCTAGTCCCCCTGGCAGCCACTAATCTACTTTCTGTCTATATAGATTTGTCTATTTGGGTCATTTCATACAAATGGAATCATACAATATGTGGTCTTTGAGACTGGTTTCTTTCACTTAGCATAATGCATTCAAAGTTAGCCCATGTTGTACCTATATCAATACTTCATTTTGTTTTATGGCTCAACAGTACTCCATTGTATGGACAGACCATTTGTCAACTGAGCTATCTTTTTGGGGATGTGTTAAGGGTGTTGAAATGGAATGATCACAGGACCTCACAAATGGAGACTCTAATTTTAGCTCAGACTTCAGGAAAAGAAATACTGTTTTTTCACTAAGAATTTAAAATGCCTGTCATAAAAAGAAAAAGAGAAAACTAAACAAATGTGTGTATGGATGCATGTGTTGATGTATTTTGAAGAATAGATAAAAATGTCTTTTGCTGTGCCTACACTGACAGAAGGGGTATGAGGTTGAAAGGAAGAGAATTTAAATTTCCATGCAATACAATTTTAATTTCACTTGGAAAAAATATTTTTGTCATGTGCATGAGTTACTTTTATATACAAACAACAATATACCCTCACTCCTACATCATAGTGGGCTTTCTCAATGAGAAGCTGTAATTAGTCATTTTCTGATTAGAGTTGCAGAAAGCTTCAGCAACCCTAAGCCAGAACCAGCATTTGCTGTTTGTTGGAGGAAAGTGAAGGCTAACACAGGAGTCAGTTGATTAATAAGGATTTAATATTAATAAATAGTATTTAAGTAAAGACTCAATTCAATTATAAGAAGATTGTTGCAAAAAATGAGCATCTCAGGAGAGTTTGATGCTGGAGTCTGGTACAATAGGGTCCAGCCTGCAACTCAGCCCAAGTCTTGCCAGTTAGGTCTTTAGATGTTTTTACCTTCTTAGTTATGTAAAACCAAACACTGATCTTACATGCCTCTGAATGTCCTTTGGGTTTTCTTCATATCAGTATATCATAGAGGATTATTTGGAATTTATCACCATAGGCTTAGACTTTCTCAACCAATTTGATTTTATCTCCAAACTTCCTCAAGTGTCATTATATATTGATAGCTAAATTAGGCTGACCCTATCAGACTATTAACAATCAGATTCAGGTGTTAATACTGGGAAAAACTAGCTTCCATAAGGGTATTAGGCCTTAAAAGAGGATATTTTTGTCTGGGTGAGCTACATATTAAATCACCTAATAGGGTTATTTGTGAGAGACAAAATTAGACAAGATAAACTTCTGGAATGGGAAAGGGATCAGATTCCACAGCTGTTATAATATGTTATCTAGAATATCTAGTTTCAGCAAAAAATTATAAGACATGCAAAGAGACAAGAAAATGTGACCTATATGTAGGAAAAAAGGCAGGAAATATAAGCTATCTCTAAGGGGCACAGATATTGGACTTACCAGACAAAGACTTTAAAGCAGCTAGTATAAATATGTTTAAAAAAAAAAAAAAAAAAACTAGGGGCGCCTAGGTGGTTCAGTGGGTTAAACCTCTGCCTTCGGCTCAGGTCATGGTCTCAGGGTCCTGGGATCAAGCCCCGCATTGGGGTCTCTGCTCAGTAGGGAGCCTGCTTCCCTCTCTCTCCCTCTGCCTGCCTCTCTGCCTACTTGTGATCTCTCTCTCTCTCTCAAATAAATAAAATTTTTAAAATAATAAATAAATAAATAAATACCTAAAGGGAATCACTTCTTAATTAAAGAAAAAATATGATTATAATGACTCCTCAGGGAATATCAACAACACAAAAAAGAAATTTTTAAAAATTAAGTGGATATTCTGGGATTAAAAATTATAATAATGGGAATGAAAACTTGATTAGAGTGGCTCAACAGCTTATTTGAGTTGGCAAAGGGATCAATGAATTTGAATATAACTCCATAGGGATTATCCAGCCTACAGAACAGAAATGAAAAAGAGTGAAGAGAAACAGAAGTTCAGAGTCCTGTGGTGCCTGGGTGGCTCAGTCAATTAAGCATCTGACTCTTAATTTTGGCTCAGGTTATGATCTCAGGGTTGTGAGATCGAGTCTCATGTCTGGCTCACACTGGGCATGGAGCCTGCTTGGGATTCCCTCTCTCCCTCTGCCTCTGCCCTTCCCCCACTCTCTCTCTCTCTCTCTCTCTCTCTCTCTCAAATAAAGGAAAAAAAAAAAAGAATTTCAGAGTCTTAGGGGACCCCGTTAAAAATACCAATATACATGAAACAGGAGTACCAGGAATAGAGAAATGGGCAGGAAAAAAACATTCAAAGAAATAATGGCTTAAAGCTTCCCACGTCTGATAAAGAACATTAATTTACATATCTAGGAAACTCAACAATTAAAAGCTCAAAGAGATCCACAACTACATACATTATAGTCAAACTGCTAAAAGTCAATGACAAACAGAAAATCTTGAAAGTATTAAGAGACCAATCAGATAAAATGCTGATTGGTCTCTTAGCACTGAAATGCTAGATGCGTGTGTGGCTCAGTTGGTTAAGCACCTGCCTTCAGCTCAGGTCATGACCCTGGAGTGCCAGGGTCCAGGCCCACATAGGGCTCCCTGCTGAGCACAAGTCTGCTTCTCCTTGTCTCCCCTCTCATGTTCTCTCTCTCTCTCTCTCTCTCAGTTTCTTCCTTAAATAAATAAATAAAATATTTTTTAAAAAATGAATGAAATGCAAATGGGCCTGACACATAGTAAGTGCTCCATAAATATTAGCTATTCATGAATTAAATCCAAGCTTAGAGGAGAATCAATCAGTACCCTTGTATAAGAGTATATATAAGAACGAAAATGCTGATCCAACTTTATGAAAACATGGGTTCTAAGCTGTTTTTTCAATAGCAAGGATAATTATGTAATAATTATCCATGGTCTAGGTCAGGAATAGGCAAACTTCAAACTACAGGCCAAAATTGGCTTCTGCCTGTTTTTGTAAAAATGTTATCAGAACACAGCCATGCCCACATGTTTATGTGTTAGCTCTGGCTGCTTTCATGCTACAATGGCAGAGTTGAGTAGTTGCCATAGAGACTGTATGGCCTGTAAAACTGTAAGATTTACTATCCAGCCCTTTATAGAAAAGCTTTGCCAGTCCCTGGTCTAGATACTTCTTTCTCCTTCCCTCCACTAAATATCACATCTTTGGAAATCCTGCTGCTGCCAAGCCCCTTCCCACTGGATCAGACCCTTAGAGATTGCTGACCCAAATCAAGTTCTATGTGCTCCACTGCTGGTTGCCTACCCAGCATCCATTCCCTTCCCCTTCTTTCTTTCCTTCCTTCCTTTTTTTTTTTTTTTTTAAGTTGTCCTTTTGTGCCTTTAAGAGCCCTTCCTCCTTTCAAAGAAATTGCTGTTCGTTTGTCTCTTCACCCTTCACTGGTCCCCATTTACAGGGGTAGATGCTAAGGATCTAAGCTCATAGGTAGGTACATGGTGTTCCCTTGACACCTGTTTTTAATTCTGGGATAGGCCTATGACTAAATTGTCTAAAGAGACTGAAAGGAAGGACATATAGTTTATTCTGGAAAAAAAAAGTTTTTAACTTTTTGCTGCTAGACATATAAAAGACAGGCCTTCTTAAGACGGATGGCCACAAGAAGCCTCTTTTGGAAAAATTCCTCAAAAAGTTAAAAATCTAGTTACCATATAACCCAGCAATTTCATTTTTAGGTATCTACTGAAGAGCAGTGAAAACATGTCCACACAAAACTTGTATGTGAATGTTCGTAGTAGCATTATTCATCATAGCCCCCAAAATGGAAACAACACAAATATTTGCCAGCTGATGAATAGAAAAATGGAAGGTGGTATATCCATGCATTGGAATATAATTTTTGCTATAAAAAGGAATGAAGTACTGATTCATGCTACACCATGGATGAACCTTGAAAGCCTAATGCTGAACTTAAAAAGCCAGTCACAAAAGACCACATATTGTATGATTTCATTTATATGAAATGTCCAGAAGAGACAAACTTATAGAGACAGAAGGTAGACTAATGGCTGCCTAGGGTTAGAGGTGAGAGTATTGAACAGTGACTGGATGCTAATTGGTATAAGGTTTCTTCTCAGGGTGATGAAAATATTCTAACATTAGATAATGGTGATGGTTGCAAAACTCTGTAAATATACTAAAAACCACTGAGTTGTACACATTAAATGGATGGGTTTTATGAAATGCAATTTTTTCCTCAATAAAGCTATCTAAAACAAAAACGAAAAAGATTTCTCCTAGGAGGTGACATTTAAACTTAAGACCTGAAAGATAAGAAGCCCATCTTGCAAGAGTTGGGACAAGAGCTTTCAGTTACAGGGAACAAAGGCTATGAAAGAGACCGAAATTTAGTAAACAAAGCCGGTGAGTGATAGATGAGGTTGGAAAGGGGCCAGAGTGGGAAAGGTCTTCTGAAATTTTCAAAGTCACCAAGTTCCATTTTGATACAAACTCTCTTCAGACAATAAAATCCACATGGAAGTCTGCATGAAATATTTAATAGTGAAACCCATGGATAAGAGAGCAAGTGGAGAGCTGTTAATTCCCAATGCTAGTGCTGCAAAACACCTTATGAAGAAAAGAAGCATCAAGTTTCAAAAGGGAAAAGCGTTTAAGCAACACTTAGCCTATAACTGGGAAACTCCATTAAATTACTTCCACCATTGTCATAAATATCAATTTCTAAGAGATATTCACAGACGTTCTAGTGAGCACAAGAAGAATTCACATCTCCAGACAGTTCAGAATGTGGGGATCCAATAGAATACCAAACAGGAAAAGAAATCACCAATGCAATATAAATACAGAGTTCACAGTTTCTGAACTTTGTGAGCAGTTACAGGTGGCATACTTGAAATCAGAAACAAAAGGACATGACCAATCCAGGTTGGACCAACACAGAATGTAAGAAGGAATCAGAGGATGACACAGAATTCCAAGTGAGACTACAAGAACGTCTGGACCAAAACCAGGAGAAAGAAGATAACGAAGCCTTGCAAATTTTCACGAACACTCTTGAGAGGAGGGATTGGTGGCTAACAGATAAATATGGTTAAGTGATCATCTTATGTATTCATAATTCTCAATTTCTACAACACAAGATTGATCAAAATAGAATCAGGGGTGGAGAGAGGTAGAGAGAGAGAGAGAAAGACAAGAGAGAAGTCACAATTTAGATTCAGGTGTTGTCCTTGTGATCAATTACAACAATGGCCACAATATTTTGCAGCTTCTTCCAAGAAAATTAGAAATCTCTTTCTTCACTTCTTGAATCTAGGTTTGATCTCATGAGTCATTAGCAAACACGATACTAGAGAAGGCTTGAAAAGTGTGTATGCACTTATGTTTGTCTTTACTCTCCGTGCTTTGGAACCCAGGCACACTGTAAAGAAGCCTGAGCTTAGCCTGCTAGATACTGGAGACACACAACCCAGTTTCGGTGTTGGTCCAACCTATTAGTAGATACATCTAGCCCCAAAGCCCATGTTCTTTACCACATGATTATGTTTATTATTATTACTACTTTTTAAAAAAGATTTTATTTATTTATTTGACAGAGATCACAAGTAGGCAGAGAGGCAGGCAGAGAGAGAGGGGGAAGCAGGCTACCTGAGAGCAGAGAGCCGGATGCGGTGCTCGATTCCAGGACCCTGGGATCATGACCTGAGCCCAAGGCAGATGCTTTAACCCACTGAGCCACCCAGGCACCCCTTATTACTACTCTTTTTTTTTTTAAAGAGAGGGATAGAGAGAGGGTGGGTGGAGGGGCAGAGAGAGAGAGAAAGAGAATCTTAAGCAGGCTCTATGCCCAGGGCACAGCCCAATGTGGGGCTCGATCTCACTGAGCCACCAAGGCACCCGTGATTATTACTACTCTTATCAGTGTATCATAACGTTGTGTTCTCAGCCCTAAACCTCTCTCTCTCAGTGTGCTAAGGGCCGGAAAGGGGGAAAAAAGCATTGAGATCACAGTCTGAAAACTGACTCCAATGTTTCCCATGGTGGCCTGGGAAAAGATATCTGGTTTCTCTGAGCTTCAATATGCCTTAGCTGGGAATTACACCTAATCAAGAGGGTTCCTGGGAAAATTAAATAACATGAAAAAGTGATATACACTACTTCTCACATAAAGTGATATATATTAGCAGTCAATGAGGGTGAGATGTTTTAACTGAGATCTCCAGAAACAGTTTCCAAATAACCTAACTTCAACAAACCCCAAACAACTTGAGTGAAAATACATTTGTTCTTCATGAAAGCAATTGTTACTTTTCCACTTTGTGGTGTCACAGAACAAAATGTGCAATTAAAATGCCATAATACTATGTAGGGTTTCTTAGTCTTTCTTTTGAAACTGTTAAGCAGCTAGGGTTGGGAGGGGGAAGATTTTTTGAAAGTATGTGCTTTCTCAGCCTTTGAAATGCTTCCAGATTCTGTCATCATCTTTTCATCTCAACATCAAAGTTGGGAAAGGCTCTCCACTTGGAGGGCAGGTATTTACATGCTACTCACCAAGGCACTTGGCTGCCCCATTAATCTGTCTCTTTCTACTTGCATCTTGAGAATTAGGCATTAGTTTTTAAAAAAAATTTTTTTAGCTTTTTGCTGACCTGTACTCTTTTTGCTGGTAAACTTATGACAGGTGATTTGGCTCATAAACCACCAGGTAAGGGGCTTTCCCAGGAGCACAGCCATCATATATGAAATGCTTAACAGGGCAGAAACATATAAAAAGCATATTTATGAACTTGTTTTCCGGATGACCTAACTTTCAATTTCCATCATCTTGAAATCAAGAGAAGTCAAAATACAAAGGATGGGATATATGCAATTGGGGCTCATTCAAAAAATTCAAATTCAGCAAATCTGGAAGGTGAGTTTACTGACATGGTGCCTTAGTTTGCTGAAAGCTGTCTTATGAATAGGCTATAATGTCAATCTCTCCCTAAAGCTTCAAGGGCCAGAAAATGTTGGTTTTTTTTTTTAAGCCCACATCTTATGCTCTTCTTTTATGTGCAGAATTTATGTATTTAAAGTGACTTTGGTCCAAATTTTCCATCTGTGCTGCTGTAAATATGAATCACCAACTAAACTGAAATTAAGTGCATGGAAGAGGGGCAGGCAGAGGTATGAGAGTAAGTAATATTTCAAATAAAGGTAAATATAGAAGAACAGTAATTATGGTGAGTTGCCATAGTGTCCCCCCAAAATTCATGTTCACCTTGAACCTCAGAATGTCACTTTATTTGGAAATAGGGCATCTGTAGATGTACTTAAGATTTCAAGATGATCTAGAATGGGTCCTAAATCCAATGGCTTGTGTCCTTATAAGAAGAGGAGAGTTTGGGGCACCTGGGTGGCTCAGTGGGTTAAAGCCTCTGCCTTCAGCTCAGGTCATGGTCCCAGGGTCATGGGATCGAGCCCCGCATCGAGCCCCGCATCGGGCTCTCCGCTCAGCAGGGAGCCTGCTTCCCTTCCTCTCTCTCTGCATACTTGTGACCTCTTTCAAATAAATAAATAAAATCTTAAAAAAAAAAAGAGGAGAGGTCATAGTGAAAAAGGCAATATGAAGATGGAGGGAGAGATTGGAGTGGTGTGTCTATAAGCCAAGGAGCAACAAGCATTGCCGCCAACCACCAGAAACCAGGAGAGCTGCGTTATATGAATTCAAAAGGAATCAACCCTGACAATACCTTGATGTCTGATGTTTAGCCTCCTAAACTCCAGAGAATAGTTTTTTGTTATTTTAAATTTCCCAGTTCATGGCAATTTGTAATGGCAGCCCCAGGCAAGCAACAAGAAATTAATACCCGCTGTAGGTGGTCTTGAAGAGACCTGCAGCTTCTGCTACCTACACTTGGTTGGCTGTGGGTATTTTGACATTGTCACCTGACTCCTTCAGCCCACCTTTGAGCTTACCTTGATCTGTGCTAACACCTAATGCCATATCTTATCCTCCTTCTCCTGAGCTTCTGAAACAAGAGATGGAGAGGGATTAGAGTTGGGGAAAGCTGCAGGGTATAGTGGAAAGCAGGAAGAGCTGTGGCTCAGGCACCAGGTTCAGGGATAGCACTGGGATAAGAAGTTGAGATCAAGATCCTCATGGGCAATTTCTAAGGACAAAGAGAAACTCCAGTATCATGGAGAAAAATATAGGTCTTCCTGGTCAGACCCCATTCTTAGGCTATGTTGTATCTCTACACTTAACCATCTCTGGCTTTACAAAGAAACATTAGCTATGGTACACTTCCTAAAGCGGTATAGAGCTATAACACTTTAAAACACCAACTTTCATGATCCCTAAGATGGCATCTCTCAATGTTGTTCTTGTCTGTGCACTGTTGCATGTACAAATATTCTCAGTCTTGGTATCTCAAAACTCCCCACTCCATACACCCTTTGCTTCCTCTTCCTGCCACTCATCATCACTGTTTCATGAACTTTTCAGATCTTTAGTTATCTACCTATTTTCATATCTATCCATCCATCCAACCATCCATCCATTCATCTCTATCTTTTTTTTAAAGAAATACTTTGAGGGGTGCCTGTGTGGCTCAGTTGGTTGAGTGTCTGCTTTTAGCTCAGGTTGTGGTTCCAGGATTCTGGGAT